>WWET01003105.1:175338-200289 GCA_011038615.1 Limnodynastes dumerilii | reverse complement strand
CCAGAGTGCAATAACCCTAGCCGGCGTAACACAAGCATCTGTAAGCTGTGTCATTAGTGAGTCTGTCAATAGAATGTAGTAAATTCTAGAAAAAATGCGGTGAACTACTGAAAGTATAGGTGCGATCCCCGGGATTGAGAAGCCTCCATGGATTAACCAGTCCAAGAGCCATTCTAAAATCGAGAAGATTCTGAGTTGATGGATATGACCTAGAGGCACCAGATGATCTATCCAAATAAGGGTTATCTACTATATTAAAATTGCCCCCTATTATCAACTCAGATTTATCCATTTGTAAGAGGAGCGCTCATATTTCTGAATGTTCACAACCAAGTACCTGCCCTCTGGATCCTGGATCTGATTTAGAGACTATATAGAAGACGCCTAGCAAGAACTATAGCCACACCTCTAGTTTTGGTTCTTTATTCACAATTTTTTTTAATGAAAACTAGCTTTTTTTGATGTTTGTTTGGTATATTTAATCCACCCACATTCTAAGAGGCTATTGTAAATCGTGGAGGTGTGTTGTGAGATAAAAGAGGGAGACTGCATGACCGGCCCACCTTCCACCAGTAATAGGGAGATATTATGAGAGTCAGCCATTTGTAGGGCTAAAAGAGAAGATACAGAAGCTGTCCGGAGATATGAGTTGGGCACCAGGCTGATCGTGTGAAGAAACCAGAGGCTTTGATCTTGGCAGGCTGGTGATTAAAAAGAAACGACAGAGAAATTGCTTAGTAAAGTGCACATTTAACTGCTTTATGCTGACAAAATGCGCTCCTTAACTCTGAAGTCAAGGAAGTGGGCAACAACTGGTCGGGCTCTGTTATTAGCATCTCCTCTATCTAGACCTATATGGTGTGCCCGCTCAATCTGAGGTACACCAATCTTTGAGTGGAGCTTTACAGCTTGCATAAGATTATGGGATAAAATAGTGGATAGTGCTGGGCCTTTAATTGATTCTGAAATCCCCATAAAACGGAGGTTATTTCTCTGATTCCAGTTCTCCAGGTAATCGACTTTATCTGTAAGCTGATGGACTTGCTTAGTGAGATTTATGCTGAATGTTTAGGACTATGTCCTCAGTATCAAACAGTATTTTCTGAGATTTTTGCTATAGAGGCATTTAGAGAAGATTGCAAGGAGACAAATTTCTGGTTGATTACTGGAAGAAGTTCTTGTAGAATAGTCTGAGCAGTATCAGATTGGCAGGTGGGGGAGGGGGAGTCTTCTGACCAGAGGGAGAAGGAGCCACATCCCAGTATAACTAGTGGCTGGCACCGGAAAACATCCCATCTTGGGGAATGCACAGAAGAGGGGGGATAAAGGACCCTGAACAGTACGGTAGAAGAAAATAATAACCCTAAAACCTGTAATAGCTATACCATTACTTTATTTGGTAAAATGTAGTCCAGACACTTTACGAATACAAACAGGTCCACAACGTAAGATGGTATTGATGATGGCTGTGATTTTTGTTTATACCTGATTTATATATATTGCTCCTAATCAGACATAAATCATGTATATTTCAGGTATAAGAATAAAAATTTTAATGGGGGTGGGTGGGCATAAGGCCTTGGACTACAATAGGGCCTGGAGCCCCTTTTTCTTGCATTTGGTATATGGTTTTACGACAGGTGTAATAGTGGGCTTAATTCAGATCCCTGTGAGTTCTCCGGAGATCAGAGATCTGTAAATCTGCCTGTGAGAGGGGAGTAAACTCCTCTGCCACTACCCTCTCATGTGAGGAGTTCTGGACACTTATGTGTCTACAACTCTACCTTAAACACTTTGCACGGATCTGTGTCCGTACAAATGCAGATCTGTTTAGATTTGTCTACAGCCAGTCATTTACCTTCATCTGCATGCCTACCCCTGCCAAGAACTTCAAGTTACATTGCAGAACATCTGGAGCGTGCATGCACAGCGCCAGAAAGTCACCTGACCTCCATGAGCAGCTTGCAAAAGTCAGGTGATTTTATGTGTTTAGGATCAGGCTCAGTAACTAAATATACAAAGACTCCCAATCCTATGTTTCTGGGGTAGGTCAACACCAATTTCATTGTGTTTTTTTTACTATAAAAATATAATTATACATTAATAAATAAATATTATTATTAATATTAACTACCAGTTAGATAATAGCTGTTAGAAAGATAAATAACTTCAATTGTTCATCTTTAAATTGCTGTATCTCATGTTTGTTACTGGACGCACCACACGAAAATTCAGGGTAAAAGAAAAGTGAAGAGTTATTCATCAATAGTTTATTTATTAAATGTTCATGAACAGAACACTTAGAGTTTTTTAAATATACAATTCAATCCATCTGTATACTAAGGCATTCTATTTTAGAATAAAGAACATCAGGTAGTTATATTAAAACAAGTTATATTTATAAGTTTCACTTTACCAAAATACATTTCCTCTCTTTATTTCTGGTTACAAACTCTCAACACGTCATACAAGTTCAGCGCAGCTGTGTTCTTGATGAACATAAAGTATCAGGATCTGCGCTAGGCATCATGGTAGACCTCAGATATGTTTTCAGATGGCGTTGTGCGCTAAAGATGCACTCCAATGTCGCAGCTGAAGCAAGCACAGTCATGACGAGCACCAAGAGCAATACCACCTGCTGGAGAAGTCAGACTCCTTACTGAGCTTCTCAGAGAAACCATTGTAAGAGGCAGGTGCTTCACTTGGCAGATTCTTCAACAGCTGGAGTTGAGTATGCAGACTCACAATATCAAAACCTTCAGCGACTGGGCCCAGTGTCTCCTTTAACAGCATCATCACTTTTCCCTGCATCACATTAAGGATAATGGGCCAGATCCTGACCTACGTACGCACTCCCTGCTCAAGGTACTAAATTTGGACACTTACGTGCCCAGATTCCTACATTAAAATTTACGACCAGATCTTGTGGTAACGGGGCATTCCCCACCCGATCCCTTATTTACATGTCTATCTCCACCAAGAGTTGTCGTTGGACCATATGCACAGTAAGTGTAGAATCTACATGCGTATTTTTATGATCAGATAAACTGCGCATGCCCAGAACCCAAATATAGGCATGTAAACCATGGCTGATTCACATACACGGACGTCACACTAAGGACTGATGCATGCATCGGTACATAATGAGTCCCACATGCGTGGCTAGAAAGGCAAGACTCTTAATGCAAATGAGCTGCACACGGGTTACTAATGTACATTATGGGCGTTCCAACTGAGTTAAGACTGATTCACAGGTAGGAGTGCCTTGCGTAAACTAACATACGCACAGGAAAAGTTAATGTAGCCCTCAACCACTCGTAAGTTGAAGAACCATATTGTTTGCTGTGAGGCCATGCGTCTTCTATTTAGTTCAGGCCACACCTCCTGTGTGTATATAATCAATGGATGTGTGTATTTAAATTAAACAAATAAAGGCTTGTTTATTTAATCCAATATTGATTTTACATTTTGTGCAAAACTTTAACATTGTAAAGGTGCCATCATTTGGTTACAGTTTGTAAAGGTTTCTTTTTATTTACTCTAAGTTTTGTAAAACACCATTATATTTACTTACATTTACCTGTCTTGGTTGTTTGCGTTGTTTATTTGTTTTTTAATGCATCATTTTAAAATGTTATATGAAAGTCTCTATATGTAGTGGATCATTTTATTTATAAATCCATGCAGTATGTTATTTGTGTATTGTAAAGTATGTCATGATTAATCTTATTTCAAGTTGTATGGTTACTTTTGTGGTTACTTTTGTTGAATGGTTACTTTTGTTTACATATGTTAATGAGAGAACGAGTTATTTAAAAAAAAATAATACAAAAATTACTTTTCCAAAGCCTAATCAGTGCTTTTAGTTACATGAATCATAAGCAATTGTAAGCACAATTACGCACGACCGATTCACAGCTAATAAAGTCCGTATATACACCATATATACACAGGAAAGACTTATGTCCTTATGTTTCACTTTGGACACAGGATGATTAATTGGTTTCTTTCTTTACTCTGAATCAGTATTCAGGATTTTTCACGTGCGTATATTTAGGTAGGTTCGCAAATTTACTCCTAACTGTGAATCAGGTCCTTCAACAGGTTCAGGATTTAATTATAGCCTTTCTTAATCTGTTCTTTGGCTGGAGGTGTAGGGCTGTTGTTGGTTTGGTCCAGGTAATGAAGTGAATTTCTTGGCCTGGGTTATGCGTTATTTTTTGTAAACAAAAATGACAACAGTTGGTGTGTTTGAATATAGCTATTAATGCTTCATCCCCATTTTTATTTAATTTATCATTTACATTTGCCCTTTTGTGTAGAAGTTCATGTGTTCACCCAACAGAAATCATAAGGAGACAACTGCTCCCTCTGCTCCCTGATTCCTATGCCCCTGTACATACATCCACACCATCCTACAACCTATAATTATTATTCTTGTCATTGAATCTTCTTGCACATTTGTGATGGCTCCAACATTGTAGAAACACAGAGTAGTTTTTTAACCTAGTGTGACCCCAATATCACATGTTATTTATCCCCTTCTTGTAACCGGTTGCAGTCCCCGCTGCGATGGGCTGCTTTAAGAAATAGAAGCAGCCAAAAGTTCCTTTTCGGCTGTCTCTATTTCGAATAGGTAGCCTTTTTAGAATTTTTTTTTATAAATGGGTGAGTGTGCCAATCGGCACACTCACCCATTCATTATCGCAGGTCCCGATGGCAGACAGCTCCGAAGAGGTGAGTAACCTCTCTGGGGACTTTTAATGTTAGAGGGGTGGCTTAGGGTTAGGCTCTTAGGAAGGGAGGGTTAGGGCAATAGAAGGGGAGGCATAGGGTCAGGCTGTGGGGAGGGAGGTCTTAGGGTTAGGCTATAGAGCAGGGAGTATTAGTGTCAGGCTAGAGAGAAGGGAGGGTTAGGGTCAGGCTGCAGGGAAGGGAGGGTTATGGTTAGGGTAATGGAAGGGGAGGATTAGGGTAGAATTAGGGAATGGGTTGGGGGAGTGTTTTCCGACTTACCTAACGCTGCACCGTGTTTGGTGCTCCGTGGATCAGTTGCTATGCCTCATTGAGAGAATGGCCCTAGTTACTATACCAGTTGCTATAGTTACTTTAATATGGAAGAAACTATCTACTATTAATCAATGATGAGGATATGGAACAACTAAAATTATGGGTGGAATGTTTAAAATACAAATTATGTAAATGTAATGTTTATTCAAATAACTTATCTTAATAAATCCAGTTCTCTTCACTTGTCACTGCTAACAAAGGGACGCACATCCCATTATGGGGTCTTACCTCATGCTTATACATGTACCAGTAATAAGACTGAAACTTGCATAGACAACACATCAGGAATGGGGCACGGTGGAGATTTGGGATCAGATTATTACCTGCTTTCGCCTTTTTAGAATGTATGTTACTGATTTTCTGTATTCCTCTTCAATATGAAATCTTTTCTGTGGTCTGCAAATAGTAAAATAGATATAAAAATCAGTAGTAAAAGGTTGTATGATGAGGTTAAGATTCCTCGCAGCCATCTTACACAGATGCTCAAAATTTCAAATGTGTTGCTACTGTGTTCAGAGTAAGTTCAGAGTACATTATTTTTGGAATCAGCTTTAGAACAGATTTTGTAACACCTCTTTTTAGACAAAATGCCCAGTGTAGGAGTATAATATTACGTTGAGTGTGTGTTTTTACAAAAAAAAATTATGAAGAGTAACTTTGAAAGATCATCTTGGAAGTAACACAAATTGTCCTTAATCTTTATGAAGGAGAGGAGATTTTGGGTCTGGGCATCCGTGGAAAGTGACGCTGTAATGCTTCAGAAACCCTGCCAATCATAAAGTAAAATCTGGAAAGCAGGACAAGCCTCAGAAATGCCTCAATATTTTACAAGTGCTGTGCTCAGGGAAATTAGTGTGGTCACAGCATCGAAGGGACAGATGTGAGAAACAGATGGAAACAATCCGGTCATAAATAATAAAAAAGGACATGCGTAGCTTCTTAATGTACTATGTTGTAATTGAATATGACACCTTACTATTGAAAACAATACTTATAATTATGGAGAGTATTGCACCAGGGCCATAACTTGTAGTTGGCAAGTGCACTTGGCAAGTGTGTCAATGGGGGCAAGTGCACTGCATGGCTTAGCCAATCACAGGTTTGAGAAGGTTGTATGGGAGAGCAGAGAGCAACAGCCAACAAGAAGAAAATAAGAATTCAAAGTAGAGAGGAAGAAAATAAAGGAAGTAAAGGAATAAAAATGGTAAAGTTGCCAATTAGCTGTTACTTGTTATTTATCAATTATTAGCTGTATGATAACTTATATCGAGTCATGTCAAGTGCTGGACTTTTCCGGGGGTCTGGACTCCTTAACAGAGCTCTGTGCAACAATCAAAATTATTGTGTATTGTATGTTTCTTTTCTCGTCCCCCAACTGATCACTGCTTAATCGTGTGGCCCTGTCTAATCAGAAAATGACTTCTGGAGACTTAATAGTCAAATACTCAAATGTATGGGAGCAGGGGACACCCTGTTAGTCACTTATGCAGTACAGTATTTAGTTATCCAATATCAAAAATCCAGGCCAGTAAAATCAGGGTGTAATTCTACACTCTGTAAAACATGGTTTTGTAATGATTTGGATGAATGGGTTATAACTGGTGAAATGCTTTGTGATGATATGGCAGAAGTCTCTGCATTTTACTTTGGATTGACAGGTGTGAAAACAACCATCCCACCCCAAGGGCCGGTTCTAGAGTTAGCAAAGGCAGACTGCTTATGCACCATGCATCAGTCACCTGTCAGTATGTATAATACATGCGCAGAACAAGTACAAGGAATTCTGCAACAGAACACAATCGTCTCCAAACACAGGCCAGGCCACTCAACATGGTGGGTGGTATAGGTATTAAATTGTACAGTAAGGGCTTGGCTTAGCTTTTAGGTACGATCCAGTATTCCGCACATCCTCCAATCAGCCTGTAGGTGTGAGCTTGTCAGACAGCTGATTGGAGAATGGACCTGTAACTAGCCGGCAGCATCCCACGTTGCCAGTTATATCATTGGTCTCCTGCATTCTGCCTGCTTGTTACCTGATCTGCCTGTTTGCTTGATTAGTGTGTGTTTCTCTTCTTGGTCTCCCTCACCACTACCTTGCCTTCCCTCAGAGTGTGTGTTCCTCCCTGAGGGCCTGATTCACAGATAAGTAAGAAATTGTTATGACACTCCGGGTTTACCTGGTCAGTACCGGGGTGGTCAGAAAGGGAGTTAGTGTGGTACCCCGGGTTTACCTGGTGAGTACTGAGGTGACCATAAAAGAGACAGGCAGAGTGAACGAGTAGGTTTCCGGAGACCGGAGACTTTACTATCCAGGGGGTCTTCACCAGTACCCCTGATGGTGGGGATGGAATTGGCAGCGGCCTGATAGCCTGGACGGTCCCCGGTGAACCAGACTTGTGGAAAAGAGAGAAACACCAGGAGTGTACACCAGACAGGAGGGACGGGAGTAGTGGATAGATAGTGGGAGTAGTAGTCTGTAAGCGACCGGACTGTAACAGACAACACTGAACACTTAACGCAACACGTAATGTTCACAAGACGGTACACGACGTACAAGAGCTATCACACACTCAAGCACGCAGCGGAGCCTCCAAAGAGGTAACATAAACATTCACTCAAGGTAAGGATAGGAACTGCTGGGAAGGTAAGTACAAGGTAGGATGAGAGCCTGGGCAGGAAACACAAGGGAGCTAGGGCAGGATTCAAGGCAGGTAAATAGGTCAGGCAACGGTCAGATTACTAGGCTGGAAGCACTAGGCACACAAGGTAAGTAGCAGGTCACAGAACTGAGGTAACAGACTCTATAACCGGCACCTGGGAGAAGTGAGAGGGAGACTAAATAGTGACTGCTGCACAGTGATTGGCCAGCAAACCCTGCCCCCAACCAGGAAGTGACACAAGCAGCAGAACACATAAAAACACTACAGGCTAACAGAGAAGCTGCACACGTGGGTAACTATAGACGCTGCTGCTAAGGAGCCTGTCAGCAGGGGAATCCCCAGAAGTGCACCGGAGCAAGGTAAGAGAGAACGGGGGTGGGAGCAGCATATACAGCTTGCCGTTAGACAGCAGCTGTAACAGAAATAAGTATATGCAGATTTGCAAAACTATGCACCGAAGTTGCAAATCAACTGCTATGACACTCCCCTCATACTTACAGATCTTTACTGACTTCCGCCTCCATAGGACTATCCTGGATTATGCTAAAGTAGTACAGTGGCTCAGTGAGTAGCACTTGTGTTTCACAGCGCTGAGGTCATGAGTTTGATTCCCAGACTAGACCTTATCTATGTGGAGTTTGTATGTTCTCCCCGTATCTGTGTGGGTTTCCTCTGAGTGCTCTGGTTTCCTCCCACATGTCAAAAACAGGCTGGTAGGTTAATTGGATGCTGAATTAATTAACCCTAAAGTGTGTTTGTTTAGCTCCAATGGGACAGGGACTGTGAATGTGAAATATTCTTTGTAAAGTGCCTTGTAATCTGATAGCTCTATATAAAAACCTGTTAATAAATAATAATAATAATAATAATAATAAATAAGTACCTGTGGAGTTTGCTAACCCAGTTCATTCAGCCCTATTTAAATGCCTACCCACTTTTATTGATTTACAGAGACTTACTTACATTAGCCACGGAGCTCCAGGGCCGCCATAAGGGCGCACAGCCGAGACTAGTGTCCCGGTCACGGAGATGATGGGAACCTGCCAAGTAGCTGGCCAATGCCAGGGAAAAAAATTGCCCTGTTCAAGCAGGCTTATGGCACCCTGCCCCTATGTGATGTCACATGGGACATCCGCATTTTCTGAAGGCCGTAATGTGGAATTCAAGTCCGTGCATAATGGGATTCCGTGTATAACATCTGGATAGCACATGTGCAATTCGCCTAAAATCGCCAAGATAACCCTCATCCACTCTTTAGTCATATAACTCCTCGACTACTGTAACCTCCTCCTCGTAGGTCTCCTGCTCCCCCCCCCCCCATCTTACCTTCCTTCAATCCATACTAAGTGCTGCTTCCAGGCTCATCTTCCTCTCACGCTGATCTACCTCGGCCTCTCCTTTATGTCAAACTCTCCACTGGCTTTCTGTCCACTTCAGACCTCTCTTTAAACTTCTTACCCTCAACTTTAAGGCCTTTTCCTCATCCACTGCTCCCTACCTCTCTTCCCTCATTAACATACACACCTCTTCTACTCCTCTTCATTCTGCTATCCAACGCTGTCTGACTTCTTTACTTATCACCACATCTCGCACCCATATCCAGGACTTTCCCGGCTGCACCTCTGCACTGATATGACCTCCCTTCTTCAGTCAGACTCTCCCCCACATTGCAGTGCTTCAAGCGTTCACTCAAAACACACCTGTTCAGGCATCGCATCCTACATCTATCCCTCTTTTCCTTCCTTCCCCCTCTCCAACATTCACACCAGCAGTTCACTTCCTTCCCCCTCCTTATGTTTTCTGTAAGTTCATCCCTTCCACTTAGTGTGTTAGCTCAAGTGAGCAGGGCCCTCCATCCTAGTGTTGTTCCCTCCTCTACCACTCCCCTCTCACTTCGTACCCTCTTGTCCCTCTCTGTTACCCTTTTACCCCATCCCCACCTGGTGGCTCCCTCTCAACCTCTCACTGCGCTCTATCCTCTGCTCTTCCAAGCTCGCATTTTGCCTTGCGTTCTGTGCTTGCTTCACTTTCTTGTATTTTTGTGATATTTTTATATTTATATTTTATTTTAATATGTACTATGCTGTCCATTCCGACCCTGTATGTCTGTATCACATTTTGTTGTATTTTGTATGGTGCTGCAGATACCTTGTGGCGCCTTATAAATAAATGATAATAATAATAATAATAATAATATGCACATTATGAAGTGTAAATCAGGGCCTGCGTGTCTGGCTGGCGGTCTGCAGCGGGTGCAGCTGCACTCAGCTTGAAGGCATTTCATGTGGTGGACATCTCATGTGTACTTGATTTTACCATCTCACACCATGGGCTAGATTTACTCAAATTGATTTCAAATCGTCATTTGAAATCGCTGGACATCGGCATTGTTTTTTAATTTTAAATCGCTGAATTTACTATTGCCGATTTATGTCTAGCGATTTCAAAACTACGTCTGGCGATTTTTTAAGGGTTTATTCGCCGTGATTAAGCTTGTAATCGCGGCAAATTAACCCTTTTCAAATCACCAAACATTGTTGTTGAATGTAAAAAAAAAGGGCTGCTGCGGCTACCAATTAACCCTTAGCATGCTGTGCCACCTAGTACTTTAAGGCAGACCATTGCCTTGTATTCCAGGGCATGCTTTTGCAAAGGGTTAACGGCACTACACTACTTAAAGTCCCTCTGTCTCAATTAACACTAACCTGTCCCACTGTCCCTCCATCCATATTACACACTGTCCCTGCCTACACATTACACACTGTCCCTCCGTACATTATATCCATTTCTGATTACAATAAACCAATGATGCTACATTCAAAATATTTTAAATATATGTCCCTCTATGTATTTGTGAAAAATGTCCCCTTGTGTAACGTTAATCCCTAATATGTTCCCCTTGTGTGATAAAATAAATGAACCCCCTGTGCCTGACAGACTTCCATCTAAGTGTGACAAGTGTAAAGAAATCACAGCCCCAAGTTAACATTATCTAACCATTATCTAACCATTTATCCCCAATTTAAAAATCATATACTCACTGTTCTGCAGCGTTGTTTGGAGACCGGCTGGCTTATCTTCATCTTCTTCATGCGGCTTCTCTTGACGGGCCTCATTACAGGGCTTATGTTTATAGCCTCGGACGGCAACTCCCGGGACCACAAGGCTATTAGTACATGAATTTTAAATAATCGGAAGTGGATATAATGTACAGAGGGACAGTGTGTAATGTGTAGGCAGGGAGACTGTTTATTCTTAACGGAGGAACAGTGTGTAAGGTGTAGGCAGGGACAGTGTGTAATATGGATGGAGGGACAGTCTTTAGTCATTAAGGGGGGGACAGGTCAGTGCTAATTGAGACAAAGGGACTTTAAGTAGTGTAGTGTTAGCAGGTCACACTGTGGTTGCGGCAGCATGCCATTAACCCTTTGCATACTGCCATTTGGAGTACTATAAGGCAAAGCATGCCCTGGAATACAAGGGCATGCTCTGCCTTAAAGTACTAGGTGGCACAGCATGCTAAGGGTTAATTGGTAGCCGTGGCAGCCATGAAAATTTTGGAAGATTTTTTTTTTAAACAAGAGAGATGGGTTTTTTTCAGAGGGTGAGTGCCGATTTCAATGAAATCGACAATCACCCCAACCTCTTTTATCTGTGCCGATTTTGACTCCTATTCAACAGCGAGTTTACAACTTGCACCTTAGTAAATATGAAATTTGTATCTCATGAATGGGCAAAATCACCACAGATAGCTTAACAACGGTGGGTTTGAAAAAAATACATCTCTGACGATTTTATAGCACAAATCACCTTTAGTAAATCTGAGATTTCAAAATCGCCACAAAAAAATAGCAAACAGTGGCGATTTTGACAATCTTGAGTTTAGTAAATCTTTCCCCATGTGTCAGGATTTTCTATCTCCCTGCATTTATCCGTGTATGCATGTATATATTCTTGAGTTTACCATCTACTCGCATTGTATCTCAGAGTGTTCCAGTCTCCCTGCAGTAATCCTGTGTATTAGTGTGAGTATACTATCTACTTACATTGTGTCTCAGAGGTTACTATTCTCCTGCAGTTATCTTGAATGTGTGTGAGTGTTACCATCTACTCGCACTGGGTCTCAGGGCTTCCATCTTATTCCAGTTTGTCCTGTGTATGTGTGAGTGTTACCCTCTTCCCTATAGTTTGTCCTGCGCGTGTGTGTGAGTGTTACCATCTATTTGCACTGTGTAGAATTTCCCAGCAGTGTTCTGTCTTAGTTTTTGAGCAATAATCTCTTCTCACTCACCTAGAGCCAAGGAATATCTGTTCCTCTGTTCCAGCGCTATCTCTTCCCCTTCTAGGGTCTGTCAGCACTGTTACTGTATGCTGTATTGGCTCTCTCTATTTTGGTGTGGGTGTACATCAATGTGAATCTGAGTTTCCCTGAAAAGAGTGATTGGTCTCACACAGGTCAAGGGGCTTGGTGTATCAGGTTACCATTGAAAGTGGACACTGGTGCCCGCAACCTGCTACTTGGCCTACAGCCAAACCCAACCCCATCCTATTTGAATGATAAGGGTGCCCCTTCCCCCCATCACAACTTAAAAACTTTTTGACAATCTAAATGTAGAGAAGATTAAATATTTTAAGTATGTAAGATGAACACATTCAAAAGATACAGTTTTACTGTGATTTTGCAAGCTGGCTACCTGGAAGCTGAGTATGGTATTGACAAGTATGACTTGTAGGAGATCTGTTTTTGTGGAATTTATACTATTTGATTTTAATTAGGTTGATTGGCTGAATAACTTAGCCATAGAGTGTATGGGCCTGATCCAGACCTACGCCCTTCGTCACTTGGATGGCGGGCGTAAGATCGTCTAAAAAGCCGGTCTGCGCATGCCCCAGGCAGATGTTGCCCGGCGTCGCTACGGCAATGCCTGATCGTGGATCGGGCGTTCGTAGCAGCGCCGTAGGGACGCTGGAGGGGACGTCCCCCAGCGTCCCTACGTTCAGGTTAGTGTAGGTGGGCGGGGGGAGCTAGTTTAATGAGGGTGGGAAGGCAGGCTAGGCGGCCATACGCTCCTATGCGAGCGTATGGCCCCTTCCTTACGCCGGCTGAAGTTAGGGTAGCCTTCAGCCGGCGTAAGGAAGGGGCCATACGCCCGCACAAGGGGAGTGTTGGGGAAAGTGAACGCAGATACGCTGTGCTTTAGTAAGCAAGCCGCATCGGCGTAGGTCTGGATCAGGCCCTATGTGTGTAATCTGATAGCGCTATAAAAACCTGTTAATAAATAAATAAATAAATGTGCAATCTTTTAGTAAATCATCCAGAGTTCTGTTTTTGATGAGATTGAATCCCCAAGCAAAAGATTCAGAGAGATCTGCAAGTGCTATGGCACTAGATCACAATCCAGACATGCATGCGTTCCCATTATAACCACCCCCACTCTCATAGGTGCCATCAGCAAGGACCTTACTTAATAATTCCAACTCAAGTGCATAGAAATTCACTAAAGTGTGGAAGTTTACTGTAAACTGGCTAAATGGGAACGCCAGACAAGAAAATTTGCTCCTACATATACATGGAGGCCCACAAGAAACCAATTAAGAGGTGCACATGTATACCTGATATTATATCAATTAACAATTCCCCATACAAAACAACTAAGAGATGTCATACATGATGTTTAATGACAAAGGGCCGGATTCACACGCGCCTAATTTTGCTATTCTACATAGCGTTTCGTTACGTAGATTGTGAGATTGTGTACATGTGGTCTTTAAAGACCGCATGTACGCAATCTACATAATGAAACGCTACATAAATATGTACTACACATGCGTAGTAGCTAGAATCGCAAAATTAAGCACGTGTGTAAAAATTACGGTGTTGTGAATCCGGCTCATAATGATTAAAATACTATAAGGCAAAATATTGCAAGGTATAAAACAGAGATAAGGCATTCATTAGACAACAAAGTGCAAAATTGCATTCACATATAAACCTATAATTGTTAGGGTGTGACGTGCTGTACCTCCAGGTTGCGGAGTCTAACTACCAGGTGGAGTTCGCCAGGGCCCCTGATGGTGGGGATGGACTTTGCTGTGCCCCAGCAAGTCACTAGCCCTGGAGCCCTGGAGTATCAGAAAGTGAGAAAGGACTATGACACCCCAGTGACAAGAAGGAAGAATACTAATAGCAAAGGTAAATAAAAAGAAGACAAAGGACATGCGTACAGACCAATCAAAAACAAGAATGAGAGTACCGACAAGAACCACGGCACCATGTATTAAAGGGAGATATGTAGCGGCACAATGTACCGGTAGATAGTACTGGATAGCGGCGGCACTATGTGCCAGTGGAGGGTAAGAGTGGAAGGCGGCAATATGGGCCAGTAGAGAGTACAAGGTAGCAGTGACACAAGATGCCAATGGAGAGTACATGGCAGCGGTGGTACTATGTACCAGAGGGGAGAACACAATAGCAGTGGTACTATGTGCCTGAGGAAAGTACAGGAGGGCAGTGGTACTATGTACTGGTGAGTAGTACAAAATAGCAGTGGCACTATGTGCCTGAGGTGAGTACAGGACATCAGTGGTACTGTGTACCATAGGGTAATGCAAGATAGCAGTGGCACTATGTGCCAGAGTTGAGTACAGGACTGCAGTGGTACTGTATACCGTAGGGTAATACAAAATAGCAGTGGCACAGGGTGCCAGAGGGGAGTACCAGAAATGGGGGAAAGGAAAGCAGGAGGCAGCACTATGTGCTGAGGGAATTCCCACAGAGGGAAAGGGTGAGCAGATATAGAACTGAGGGACTGGACAAACGGAGAGTCGACGACATGTGTCAACGGAGGACATAAACAAGGTAACATATGAGACGGGACGGAGACACAGAACAAAAGGGGGAGAACCGAAGCACGGCAAGAGATGGACACAGGGGAGGACAGAGACACTCACAACCCAAGAAGGCAAGGCAGCAGCAGGATACCAAGAAGGGAAACCAGAGAGCAAGTTAGCAAGGATCCAAGACTGAAGACGCTATAACCCACGCCCACATGCCACCTGCGTCAGGGGAAATAGGGAAACTCAGCCAATCAGGAGCAAGCAGAAGACGGATTCCTCCAAGAAAAGTACTGCCCCCAAAATGCTTAGTGCCAACACTAGCGCCGGGAGGTCTATGCGTGCAATGTCTCCTAGCAACCGATAGGACACACTGGGGAACCGACACTGAAAAGATGGCTGGTCTTCACTGCTGCCTAACAATAATGCTGCAAATGTGTTCACACAGCCTCCTACGTAAAAGCTCAGGCGAAACGCACTTCGGACTCCTGCCTGCCTCCTCGCTCAGAGGCGACGTCTCTTTCCCGGCTCTGTTTTTTACTTCTTGCTGCGCTGCTGACCCGTTCCTCCTGCACATTTGAAAGACAGAATACTGCCTAGGAATAGGTGAAGTGTTGGTCGTGAGGCCGCTATGGAGGGTTCTAGGGCCAGTGATATTATCCAATAACAGATTGCTTTGCAGCGTTATGTTTATATGTGAATGCAATTTTGCACTTTGTTGTCTAATGGATGCCTTATCTCTGTTTTATACATTGCAATATTTTGTCTTATAGTATTTTAATTATTGTTTCATTAAACATCATCTATGATATTTCTTAGTTGTTTTTTTATGGAGAATTGTTATTTAATATAATACATGTGCACCTCTTAATTGGTTTCTTGTGGGCCTCCATGTCTATTTGGGAGCACATTTTGTTGTCTGTCGATTGTTCAAACCATTGAGGTAGCACCTTTCAATATTGGGAGTTATAGAATCCTTTTGATTCTGATTCGGTGCGGTCTTCTTATCTTATATACAAGTGGGAACTCCCCCTGCTGTCATTTCTCTTAAGGCTGGGTGGGTTCGAATGTGCAGGGTAAAACAGTGTTTGCAATCTGACTACAATGCAGAGAAGATGGAGAAACTTCAGAAGAATGTATCTAGCCCGATGTGCTGCTATATATAATATCCTATGTGAGGAAAAAGTAAATACTGCCTTTGAAACCATATGACTGGATCCAGCATTATGATTTCCCTGTACTTGGAGCTCCAAATACAAATGGCAGCAGGGATTCGATGCTGGATTCCCTCTGTATCCAGCCTTCTTGATGTCTAGGGAAGACCAGTGCAGGGTAAAACAGTGCAGGGTAAAACAGTGTTTGCAATCTGACTAAAATGCAGAGAAGATGGAGAAACTTCAGAAGAATGTATCTAGCCCGATGTGCTGCTATATATAATATCCTATGTGAGAAAATAAAGTAAACACTGCCTTTGAAACCATATGACTGGATCCAGCATTATGATTTCCCTGTACTTGGAGCTCCAAACACAAATGGCAGCAGGGATTGGATGCTGGATTCCCTCTGTATCCAGCCTTCTTGATGTCTAGGGAAGACCAGTCGGAAGCACTGACTTGTAAGACATGGACCTAACCTCAAGACTTACAAACCATCCTCACTTAAAATGGGGCAGCTTGTAAGTCTGGATACAACAGAGAGGGCTTAACATGTCCTTACATTACAATCTTCATACATTCTTCTCTCTGTTTAGCGGAAGCAATCTCCTTGTTTAAATACCCTCTAAATATTAAGTTGAACATTCCGATAATGCATGCCAGGAATAATCCACTATACATTCAACCAAAATAGGAATGTATTGGAGTCATTGAATAATTAGAATAACACAATTATGATGAACATGGATTTTTGTAGTGAGGTTTCATTTTCCTTACTATTTAGTAAGCAATCAACTTGTATGGGGCCTAATCTGTACACAGAGAGAGTTTGTATTTGAACTGCGTATGTAGAGAAACAATATCTAATAAAATAATTACTCTACAGTGGAACATTTAAAAAGTGTTTCAAATTTTAGATTTGAATACCACATTCATGTTAATAAAATTACATTATCCCAGTAAGTTTTTATATCTTAAATATCTTAAAGCATTTCTTGTACTACTGTTACTGAAAAGGGTTGTTTATGGGCATATATAATTGTTTTGCTGTTCGTATTGTTCCAGAAGCAGGAAATAGCTGTCCCAAAAAAATGACTTCTACAAAGCCAGTGACAAAATGAAGTTACATCCAGATCCATCCAGTTACACGTATTTGGAGTTCAAAAACCTTGAATTGGGCATATGATTGTGAAGTACGGTTGTGTAGAGCGTACAGCATAAGAACACAAGGGGCCAGATGCTAAACTACGCATGCGAGCGATTTTATGTTAGCCGCCGACATAAAATCGCCCATTCGTATTTACTGCACATGTGCTTGGCAGATGTTACGCCATCTAACTCTAAAAGTACGTACCATCAGCGTAACTACGAACAAAGGGGCGGGTTCATCTATACGACACCCGTAGTTACGTTTGGTAGGCGGAGTTAGGCATTTAAATTGTATCCATTACGTACGTCAGTACGCTTTCAAAAGCTAAGGTAAGGTTTGGGAAGGCCAAGGTACGTACGAGCGAGGGGAGTACCTAGGGGAGTGCATAGAAAATACGCTAGCGTAAGTACATAACGCGATGCAGCGTAACAAGCACTTAGGTCTGGATCTACCCTGAGGTTTATTTACTTACATGATGTTAGTACCAGTTCTCACCCAGAGCGGTGCAACAGTGCCAATATACAGAGACCATTTGGGGCCTATTCCACTCCGCCTGCCAAAAGGTAGACAGGAGGGAAAATGGTGATTTTACAGTGTGGTAGTGCTTTAATACCTCCGCGTGGATCAGCGATCGTACAGACTGCTGTTCAACATGGACTGTGTGTATGAACCTCTGCTGAGCTGCTTCTATTCTACCTGTTTAGGTTTATTTCCACAGGAAGCTAATTCTGTCAGACCAGTGCGCGGGTTCTTTCTCGGTTAATCATTTATCAGCTTACTGCATAGTAGAAATAGTTACCTAAAATGTTACATCTGTTAATGTTAAACCTACAATGCAGTTTTCATATTTTACAAACAAAGAAAGTATATGGGGTTATGTCATACCACCACTTCTCCCACTGATTTCTTTGAAAAGCTGTAAATCTGCATTTACTTCTATTATTTTTTATGTTTCTATACCTCCACATTTAAATGTCCATACCACCACTTTTAAATGTCCATACCGCCACTTTGAAATGCCCATACTGCCACTCCTAATTGTCCATACCGCCACTTTCAAATGTCCATACCACCACTTTCAAATGTCCATACCACCACTTTTAAATATCCATACCGCCACTTTTAAATGTCCATACCGCAACTTTTAAATGCCCATACCGCCACTTCTAAATGTCCATACCGCCACTTCCAAATGTCCATACCGCCACTTTCAAATTTACACTTCGACCACTGTTTACAAAGCAATGTTGTGGACTAGAATCTTATTGGCTCTAACTACTCCAAGGTACTCTAACTACTTGATGCCAAAGAATCCTAGTTTTAGCCTACATAAATACTAATATCCCGGACACAGATTTCCAAAACTTGGGTGTTTTCCACTTATTGCATGCACTTCAGATTTCCAGCACAGATCCATATACTGAAAGTCTTATCGGTGCGGGACAGGACAGGGTGGGAATCATATGGTTTGTATACAAGGTGGGTGGGGGTCTACGTAGATTGTAGAGTGAAGGCTGGTTTATGTTCAACCCAGATTTCTTAGCATTACTTTTCTTAATGCAATAACATGGGAGTTATTAAGTTCCACAATTAGTATTTTCTTAGACAATAAAGGATTCAGTTACCTGATATGATTTTAAATAAACCGGCTGCAAATTTCTCTTTTTAGGAATTTAGAACATGGGACTTAGCTACTTCATCAGGATGACACAAAGCAGATTTAGCCCTTGGATTAATCTGGATATGAGGTTGACTACGCCTAGCACCTGTTGAGGACTCTGAGCTCATTCCGAAAGGAACGGATTTACTTTGTGCAATGTCAGAAGGAACTTGAATTATACTATCCAGAAAGCTCCCACCCCTACAATACAGCAAGAGGGGGGAAATAGGTGTAAGAAAGGGAAGGGGCCAAGGGAACCAGCAAAGATGGTATTGCCTGCCAAGAATAAAGTAAGAACAGCACAGAACCACAGACATTACATTTAATTAGCCACTAATGCTTTCTCTTGGCTTGAGGAGGACATTCAGGAAGTAAGGGCAGGTTGCTCATGATTGCTTAGCGGCTTTGAGACCATTAGTGATTAGGAGGTTATAAAGTCAGTGATGGAAGTGTTAAAGTATGGCAGAAAATATAATAACTTCAATAGTACTTTGTAGCTAGGATATTAATCACATTAATAAGAACATCATTCAAATAATTCACTGTTTTAACAATCAAAACATCTAAAACAGAAATGTAAACATGGATGTATGTAAAATTCATTAACTGTTTAAAATACTGCAAAATAGCAACCAAAACAATATGTATTCACATTGTTATAAATGATTGATTTATAGTTTTTTTGTGGTCTAATTAATATTGATGTCAATTATTTTGTTCATCCACAAAATAATATAGAATATATACATTTCTGCATTAAGACATAACTCAACTGTGTTAGCCTTTAATAAGCTCTAAAGGAGAATCACCTATTTAGACCAAGTTATTATTAGCAGCATATTCGGTGTAGATAGGTACAGTACATGGCAATTTCAGTTTCAAGACATCTTGGGCCTGATTTATTAAGCTGCGGGTTTTGTAAGAATGGAGATTTTGCCCATAGCAACCAATCAGATTCTAGCGGACATTCTCTAGGATGTAATAGCAAAGTTCGAGCTAGAATCTGATTGGTTGCTATGGGCAACATCTCCACTTTTCCAAACCCGCAGCTTAGTAAATCTGGCCCCCTTGTGGTCATCTGGTAAACATGGAGGGATGCAGTTCATTGTAACTTAGATCAATGTGTTTGTGTTTTTGCTATTGATTCACAGTATTCAGCTAACACATATTAAATGTTTATATTCCTATTACTCTACAACTATACCCAGTATAACATTCCTAGACCTATAAGTCTGCCCTCGAAATGTTAAATATTAAAGCGTAAAACATTTGACAGCAAATAATTTTATAATTTTTCAGATCTATTTCATTTATTTAGAATAAGTATGATTAATAATTAAAAAATGGTACTAAGATGTTACCCTTAAGACATGCACTACCTTGGCATAATCTGCAGGTGTCACTGTTGGTGTTGTAGTCGATGCCTAATTATCTTTAACAATAGTGACACCTATGTAAAACATCTGAAAAAGAGGCAAACTCCCATGATTGGTTGTTGTTTATAGTCATCTGACCAGGTTATCTACTGTAAGACATATATGAGTTCAAGATGTACCTATCTTATTGTATAGTAATTGAATGCTATGCGGGTTGGAATCTATTTACATCAGAATTGTCCTGCTCTTATTGAGTATTTTATAGGCTCCTAGCTATAACTTTGGCCTAACCTAGAAAACTTGTGATGTTATAGTGCTCCATAAATGAAAGATGTTGATTAATACCATCATTTTGATATATTTGAGGGATATCTGGATAGATTTCCCTCATAAATGTGGTAAAGTCAGGTGTAATGCAATCTGGTCCATTATGAGCTGCAGTGCGCTGTCACTGTGAGTATATTCATGCTTTTATTTTCCCTGTTTGTTAATTATAAATAGAAGAACTAACAAGAAACAAAATAAATAAATAAATATTGCTTATCAATACTGGTGTAGTCTCTTCAGTAGAGAATAAATGTTATACCCCGTTCAGATTACCATGAAAAAGCCGGGGTTTTCATGAAATTGCCGGCTTTCCTGAAAACCCCGGCTTTTTCTGGCAATGTGAACGGTGAAGCCGGGTCTCTTTAGCCGGGTCTCAGACCCGGCTAAAAAGAAGGGTTTTTGCCGGCTTTTTTAAAAGCCGGCTTCACCCGTTCACACTGTGGTGAAAAGCCGGCTATTTAAATAGCTGCCGGCTTGTAAAAAAAAAAAAAAAGCAAGAAAAAAAAAAAGCCGGTGTTTTCAGCGCAGTCTGAACGCACCAGGCTAAAATTGTAAAAATTTTGCCCACTGCCTAAAAAGCTGGCTTTTTAGGCAGTGGCAATCTGAACACGGTATTACAAGTAATTATGCATTCAATACCTATATATAAAAGTCAAAATATGTTTGTTTGTGTGTTCTTAATGGGTCCTGCATGAATTAAAGGATCTGGACAAAACTTGGTACACATATCATTCCATATTCAACTTAAAATGCTGGTGGAGTTTTAACTCAAAAAATCCAACCCAAAACTGTAAAAAGGATGTGGCTTATGAAAAAAAAGGATATAGTTTGACCAAATAAGGCCAGTTGTGGGTGGAGTTTGGATAGAAAGGGGTGGGGCTTGAATTGAATGCAGGATTTAGAAGAAATCTGCAAAGAGTGGTAACACTGGATCCATGAGACATACTTGGAGGTTGGTGTCCCGGTACGACCTCCCGCTGTTAGCTGGGCAGGGAACTTGTTCTGGGTCTTTCACTGGATGGATTTGGATGACATCCCATTCCAATTTAGGAGGGACTGTCCCGATTTGCAGTCACAAAAGGGATGGGGCTTATGGAAAAGAGGGTGTGATTTGAACATATAAGGTCAGTTGTGAGAGGACTTTGGGCGCAACAGGGGTCTAGCTTATTTTTCCCTGATTTTGGGATTTTAAATGTTGGGCGTTATGTTTTTCTGGCCGTAATGACATTAACAAAAACTCGTCAAGCAGCTGCGCAGTATGGTTTTAATAACTTGAACATTTACGGCCATGGTCACGCTGAGTACTTTTGCTAATACAAAATAAGTATAAGGGCTGATTCATCAATTCATCTACAAGAACAAACACTTGAGAGATAACGGGGGCCAAAATAAGCTCTCTGGAGGATCAGCATGGTAATGTGGTCAGAGACATCCACGGTTTAAAATAGAAAGTCAACAGGGATTCCTGAAAAGGGTAGTAAAAACACAGACAGTGTTATACATCAAATATACACAAGATTCCAGCACTGAAAATGTATCTAAAAATTGAGTCATTTATCCCAAATGTTACAAGAACTGGTTTTAGTAATTTTATGATCCACAACCTTTGTTTTAATTTTTTTGCTGATCAATATAAATTTTCTATTTTTGGAGCGTTTTTATCTATTCTGGTCACATTACCACAAAAAATATATTTTTGAGGAGATTTCTAGTCTATATTTGAAATCTATTTTTAATGTTCCCGCTAGAGTCTAGCAAAAGAATTCTGCAAGGCTCAGGTTTCTCCAGACTTAAGTGGTTCTCTGCTGGAGAAATTGTTCCCCATGGCAAACTAAAGGGAAATGGAAAACATTTTAGGATATCATTTTGATTGAACATTTTTTAAATACATACATTACAAATTATCTTATCTCTATCAATGATCTTCTTATGCTGTTTTCTATTGTTACTAGACTGTCCATGCTTGTATTGGGTGGCTGCTCAGGACTGTTCTGCATATGTACATGTCAAGAAAAATTGTCTCCATATAACTCATATCTTATGAGGGCTCTGTCACTTGAGGTGCAGGAAGTATTGTTAGCATGGGTCTCAAGTGCTAGGGCAGTTGCCCTCAGGGGATCCTGTTGTGGCACTGATACTGACATATACACGCACTCTGGTTAGGAAAATTTGAAGAGTTGACCATCACAAGTGATTTATCCGTTTTTTAACATATGAACTGATCAGTCTGCCATTAGCACCACCAAATTGTCATTTTCCAACTGCATGAATACCACAAAGATCCAATAAGATGCCCTTCAACATTGCAGTGGGTGCTATAACTCCCATGTGTGCAGAGCGTGAAGCTGCTATAGGACCTGGAGGTAAGCAAGAATTGGAGGCAACAGCTCCCACTCCACCTACAGCTATCACTGAGGCCCGTGGTCAGCACTAAAAGAGCTGGGAGAAAGACTTGAAGGAAAAAGGAGGATGGTAAAAGAAAGAAGCGCACTTATACCTCCAGCAGCATAACCTAATTAACTGAAGATGTCTCGGATCTCCTATAAAAATAATATAGGCGGAAAAAATGATAAAAAGGTCACAGCGCTGGAGATTTCATAGGAGAGAGAGTGCCAGTATATAAAAACCTTAACGTTAATAAGTAAATATAAAACCATGCACTTAAAAACCATAGATAGTGTCCACAGAGTCCTTTCATGTACTTAAGACCATAAATACTGTCCATAGAGACCTTCCATATTTATAGTGCAGAATAGATTGTTTCCTCAGTGATCGCAAGCATGTAAATTTATTAATTCCACACAATAAAATACAAGCTAAAAACGGAACTCCAAACGTCCTACCAGGGAAGGCTGGAAAACCTGACTGCCGATGGCTGCCGTTAAGATGTAATGCCCGGGAACGGTGTGCACCTGCGGTCCTTCTAACGGGTCTCCTGGAGTGACGTCAAAGATCAGCTGGATCAGATTTGGTCAGGACAGAAGGACATAATTGCTATTCCAAAGTCCACCCTGGACCCAAGCCATCTATAAGCAGAGGACCGTTCCCAGAACAAACTTACATTTAGGACAACATTCAGTAGAAGGAATAGTTGGAATGACCAAAGGGAGGGCTTTTTGTAAAATGACTGTAACTTCAGAACAACCCCAAAGGGTTTTGCAACCATGATAGATGAAGGATTGTTTATTCACAACACTGGGCCTGGCATCTGACTGTTCAGTCTCTGACCTGTTCTAGAAACACTGTGTCCTGTTATTGAAGTTCACACATGAACACATACTCAGATGGACAGTGGTCACCTGTAGCCACCTACTACAGCACAAATCCAATCAGTAATCCTTTGCCGTCATTTGTAAACAACGCATATTACTAGAGCCAACAACAGTATATTGGAACTAGTATTAATATTGTTTTAAGAAAAAAAAATGTAAAGGTTTGCACCGTCAACATAAGTTATTTATTTTTTTATTATGCAAAAAAAAAATTAAAGAAAAGGAAAATCCCCTAAACTGTGAATAAAATTGCTCTATGCAATTGTTCTGGGAATGTTACATTGCGAAAATATGTTGGCGCTTCATAAATAAATTATCATAGCAAAAGTAATGACATGAGATTTGTAAGCGCACCTGGCAGCAGTATAATGCACACTCCCTGTGGATAGGCTGTTCTTTATCTCAGGCAGTTATTTTGCACAGATGCTGAGGGTTGCTGTAATAGACGGCACACACCCTACATTATAAGTCTCTGTTTGTACCACATTAAGAAGTTGTTAACCATTGGATACAAAATGATCAAACATCATGTGCATGGTTTATTTTTTATGTTTTAAATTAGGCTTAAGACTCCATTAACTGCACACTGGGCAGTTGTTCAAAGCTCCGCAGGGCCTTGTATTAGGACTTTTATGTTATTAGTTTTTAACATTGCTTAGGTAACGATTGTTGGGCTCTGTTATGTTGGCTGATTTCTTTGCCTTTAACCCATTTTTCCCAGCACCACCTCTCAATATTTCCATATACAAGAAGTGCAGGATTAAAGGAAATATAGCCATTTTAGCTGGATGATGAAATAAATCATTAAACATCATAAACAAGTATTTAAAAAAAATGCAGATATAAAAGGCAAAAACTGAATATTTTTTTTACGTTACATATATAACTTTCAGTTGCTTTGTTTAATCCAGTTTGTATCCACCAAATTCAATCAAACAAGAAAAAGGATTACCACCACAGAAAAGCACAATAAAACCCCATCTCCAGTAAATGATTAAAGTGTCTTTTAATAAAGAAGCAAACAAAGCATTAACACCTAAATCAATAGGAACAGAGGTCCAACAATATATTTTTTTTTAGCAATGCAGACTTTTTTCCCAGGCATCATCCCTTTCACTTACAACCCTGTTATGAGTGAGAAGGCCAATCAGTGACTGGCAACCTCACATCCTGGTACGTGGACCTGTAGTTGGCCAGCGTGCCAAAAACAAAGTTATCACAGGCAAACCTGACACTTGTGGTCCAATGCTCTAAAATAAATACCATCTGTTTCTTTAAACAGAAAGGAAGGACAGTTTACTTATTTATTCTAATTACTTAAACACCAATCATCAGATCTATAATTGGTTTATCTTTAAGACATAGGAGGATTTAGATTTGATAGTAAAAGCAAACACAGGTGCAAATCTGCCCTTTTTTGCAAATGAATTTGAATATTTTTTGCGTGT
>WWET01003105.1:151442-170250 GCA_011038615.1 Limnodynastes dumerilii | reverse complement strand
TATATATCATTTTTATATATATATATATTTATATATATATATATTTAATTAATAAATTATTTTTAACATTTAAATATGTATTTTGCCCACTGGAATCACCAATAGTGTTCCTTGTTCATATGAATAAGGAAAACCAATGGGTATACCAGTGGGCAAAAGATAGAAAAAAGTAAAGAAAGAGTTAAACTTACCTTTTGTCTACAGTCCTGGAGACAAAGGGCCTGATCCAGACCTACGCCCGCCCGTGTTTTTACGCTTTTCTTAAGCGTAAAAGCACCCTTTAGTACTTACTGCGCATGCGCGCGTCAGATGTTACGCAACGAAATTCAGAGCATATGGGCCTTGAGCGTATCGGCTTCATAACAACGCTTGAAATGGCGTGCCAGCCATACGAAAGCCGTAATTACACTTCAAGGGCAGGGAGAGGCATTTAAATCGTACAGTATGGACGTGCTAAGCATCGTAAATACGCAAGGAGCCTACGGATGCCCGTGGTTACGCTCAGAAATGTTAGGGTAGGTTTTGGTCGACGTAAGACGGCATAAATACGGACGACTGAGGGGAGTGCCTAGGGGAATGCTTCGTAGGTATGCTGGCATAAATACACTACGCACAAGGGTGTATCATGTGCATAGGTCTGGATCAGGCCCGAAGTCCCAAAGGATAGCCACTGTGCATGCGCCGGGACTTCATCTCAGAGCAAGACCGAACATCTCCAGGGAAAATCCCATAGACCATCGTGGGACCTCACCGGAGGGGTAAGTATTAGTAAATTGGGCCATCAATGTTTATAGTGAGCCTGGATTCCTTTATTAGCACTCGCTGTGCTAATAATAGCAAATGAAGCCCCTTATATTGTAACCTTGTATTTTTATGCATTGCGGGTGCCATACTTAAAGTAATATTACAGGTGTTTCACCTGTATTATAGTAAGCTAATGAATGGATTACCCAGAATGCACTGTGGTGGGAGGTAGTAGTCTTAGACAAGAGCAGGCATCCCATTCAGCCTTTTCATTATTTTGGTTGATGGTGCTAATAACAGCCTTTGACAAGCTAATGACCTGGCAATTCTTTTCCTGAAGAAAATTCAGAAAACGCCCCTGTCATAGGTCATTCAATGGGCTACAGCACTTTATAGCAACCTTAGCAATATATTAGGTTCTCTTTATGTCCCATTGTCTCAGCTCACACATACATTGTACATTATGTTAATATGTCTCTCTGCCACCTCTCCTGCTTCTTTTTTTTTTGCAATTCCTCTCCTATGGCTTTTGAAGTACTTTGTGCTTTTCACAGCTGTTTCTTTTTATTGCCTGCAATGTCTCTTTGTATTTGTCACCTACAGTATTTCCTGACTCCCTATTGTATACCGCCAGGGGAAATGGGCATCACGTTATTGACTTGTAGAAGCAGTACTGCTTTCTTTCTTCTGTAAGCACTACAGTGCACATTCAGCCCTCTGTGCGTTTTCCGCAAGCACGGAGGTCTGTCAGTCTTGTACATAAGGCAGTCTTAAGTGTGTCGTGCAGATCAGTGGCCCATATAACCGCATATACATGTGGATACTTGCGTACTTTTGGTGAGCAGAGGGGAAGGCCTGCTCTCATGGACTCTCATCTCCTTCCGTAACACCTGGAGACGCATGTGCACTTCTGATTAGACACCCAACTTAACGCCCTTTGGGCCGGATCCAGCTCTACGTTCGACATGCTACTTATGTACGCAAAGGGGCAGATCCTGACCTATGGCCGACGGCCGTATGCGTAAGAACGGCAGAAATGCCGTTCTGCGCATGTGCCGGGCATATTTTGCCCGGCGTAATCTGTAACTACTGCGTAGTTACGGACGAAGGGGCGGGCAGCTCCGTAACTGCGCTGTAGTTACGGAAGCTGGGCAGGGACAAGGAGGGTAATTAGGAGAGGAGGGCTGGGTTAGGGAGGTTACGCTTCTGTGGGAGCATAGTTACATGCAGTTATGCCGGCTGAAGTTAGGGTAGTCTTCAGCCGGTGTAACTGTGTGTAACTACGCTCACACAGGGGGAGTGCACCAGAGCTACGCTGGCCGTACTTACAGCCAGCGGGCCGGCGTAGCTCTGGATCAGGCTCAAAGTGCGGAAGTGTGTTGTCTCGAGTGAAGGCGCACTCCTGTTTTTACGTGCACAAGCTGGGATTTATACAGTATAGGCAATGTTTAACGCATACGCGCACATCAGCAGTTGTAAGGACCACTGATCTGCACGTCAGTGTTAAGGCCGCCTTATAGCAGCATATCTGCCCTCAAGTCTGCACAACTTCACTCCCCTTCTACGGAAAGCACATGGGGGTCTGCATCCGGTCCTTTGTGTGCGTATATCAGGTATCGGACGGAAGTATGAATCCCCTCCTCAGTGTGAGATATAACATCAGCCCCTAACTTCAGTGACTGACCAACCATCTCGTATATGTCTTGCAACAGATCGTCTACCCCATATGGATAATACTGAACCCTTCATTTAGGTTCATACATTGGTATAAATGAATAAGGAGAACATGCTCATCTCTATAAATAAAGCATCTACGCTCTAGATAAATGAGAAATGGTGTGTCCTTAATTTAGTAATGTCCAGTTTGTTTGTGTGACATCACAAGCTGAAACTTTGACTAACATGATTAGAGGCTCTTTAACACCACTAGTTTATGTTGTCTAACACCGAATCTTCCTCTTGATGTAAATTTAATTATTGGAACCTTCCAGGCATTCAGCTCAGTGTCAGTGGGGGGTCTTTTTCTCTCTCAATTGACGCTTTTGATAGAGATTTGTTTTGGTGACCTGGGGGAAATAAGATTTTGCTATTTTAGCAGCATCCAATAGACTAACTTAATATGCTGTCAATGAGTAGTTTGCACTGCAGTCAACTGAAAACAAGAAATGAAGACACTGCCCTCACTTTAGAGAGAACAGTCTAATGTTATGTGCATCACTATTGACACCTAAATTCAATTGAACGCTGGGCTTATTGCTTTGCTTAATGTCACAATGATGCTTCACAATTCAATCATCTGGTGTTTCTTTAATAACTCACAATCTGATAACTGCATCTAGTATTTTCAAGTTCAATAAAAACATATTTCATGTATTTAACACATTACTTTATTAACCATATACAAGTACTGAGAAGGATGATTGCAGTTACAAGAGCAAATTGCAGAATATTTAGTTTACTGACCAATGAATACGTATGATCATATTTATGTATTCTATTTAATAACTAATTCAGAGATTGCTGGTGGCAAACCCATGGAGTGGCACAATAAGTACAGCAATGGAGGGAAAGGGGGTAGGGATCGCTGTTTTGCAATATTTTGAGGAGCTGCCACTTGATACATACACCCCCATGACTTCCATAATGCCACATTTCACCTGACACACAAACCTGCTCCTGTGCAAAATGCACCAGAAAGCGTTTGTCTTCTACACCTTTGTGATAATCTTGTCTCAATGCTTGTATGGAATTTCATCATCACCGTGTGAAAAGTGTCACGTCTGCTAACACTGTCATTTACTGAGCACCTGATGTAGCTCATTGTCACTTCTTTCACAAAGAGTTTGCGGGGAGGTCGTTTTCCCAGAGAAACAAATAATGCCCATTTACATGAATACACAACAAATCCACATCCAAGTTCTTTTGCTCTTTATGCTTTTAGGCTGAAACTGACCCAAAACAAAGAGGCTTGTTTACAGAGCATGCAGTCACACCAGGTAAATTATCTGTGGTGTACTGTAGCACCAATTGTAAAATTGCTTTTATTTCTACGGCAGCGGCCAGGGATGATCTAACTTGTATGCAAGTTTTGTACAAATGAAATTCAGAATAGACAATTAAGCAGACTTATACGTTCCTATGATATAGGGCTATGAAGCAGCCCCCCTTTCTTAACCCTATCTCTGTTCACACACTTCAATGTGTCTCAACGGCTGCACACCCTGTATTGGCCGAGGTACACATTCTGGGCCGTATTCAGAGAACCGTTTTAGCAGGGAGTTCCGTGCGTATTTTTAGGATTGGATCAACTGCGCATGCGTAGTAACTTTATTTACGTACGTTACGTTGAATATACGCTTGTCAGTGCTGTAGGCACGAGCATGTGAATCGCACTTGGGTACATACGTGTGGATGGGCGGTGTAGAAATCCATACTTGAAAATTTACATAAAAGTGGGTGGGGGGAGGCATATAAATGAACGCAGGGAGGCGTGGTTATTAAGAATCACACGGAAAGAACAGAGTGGTCTAGGGACTCTTAAGTCACAGACCGCACATCCGGGAGAGGGGAGTGTCATGGTTGTTGGTGGGTGTTTCCTTGCTCCGGCCATGCGTATAATTGCGTACATAATAAAAACGGTTCTCTGAATACAGCCCTCTGCCTGGACTGACTACATGCTCTTGAATGACTTGAATGTTTGAAGCTATATAATAAATATTCTCCAATGTAATTGTAAATCTGCTTTTTGTACCATTTAAAGTCTGCCAATAAAACACAGACCAATATGAGGAACTCATTGTACTTGTGGTAGAACTTCAATTCAAGTACATGAAGGAACAATTTACGCTTAAACTCCTTATCGTCATCATGCACAATGTTATTTAACCATTACTGCTCTGAACTGTAAACTGCTGTATATAAATAAAGTTGCTCTGTATTTGTATGTGACATTCTTTACCTGCATACAAAAAATAGAACACTAGATATGTTAAAAAATAGGATTTAAGTATGCACCTCTGTCATGTTAAATTCCTATTATGAGGATTATTGGGAAATAGCATACACTTTTATTAAAGGAATAATTGGGTTATATTCTAAAATATTATGTCCTGTTCTACTATTATGGGAATATTGGGATTACGGTATTCACATTCATGTTATGTTCTATTAGCATGAGGTTTAAAGTAAAAACATTTATGTTATAGTATATTGCTATTGTGAAAATATGTTACATTAGTATTATTGGGCTGATAGAATAGGGTAAAATGGTATGAAAAGGGTAATGTAGGTTATTCTGATATTCAGTTATTATTATTATTACCGTTTATTTATAAGGTGCCACACAGTATCCGCAGCGCTGTACAGAGGCAATAGCAAAGACAATAGTTACATATACAATTCAATACAATAATGAACAGAGGGTATAAAAGCATGAATAAGGAATACAATACATGTATAAAGCAAAATGAAAATACAGTAACAAAAAAAAACCCAGAACAATATGTAAGGAAAATAAAAATGCTGGATGTGTGTAGAAGCAGGTGAATAAGGACAAAGATAGACAGTAGAGAGAAAAAGGTGGGAAGTGATAAGGACAAAGTAGAGGGGTGATGACAGGAGGAAGGAGGACCTTGGTCATAAGAGCTAACAAGGTAAGTGAGAGAGGGCAAATAAACAGGAGACACAGTGATGAAGATGGGGAGGGCAGGTAAGCTTAGGTGGAGGAAGGGTAGACTAGCCTGAAGGAGTGGGTTTTGAGGGAGTATTTGAAGGATTGGAGGGTGCTGGATTGCCTGATAGGATGTGGAAGGTTGTTCCAATGGAGAGGAGCGGCCAGGGAGTAGTCTTGGTTGCGTGAGTGAGAGGTAGTTATCAGGTTGGAGTTGAGGCGACGGTCACTAGCAGAGCGGAGGGCATGGGAGGGGGGAGCGTTGGAGGAGGAGAGAATCTTGTAAGTTGTGGTGAGGAGCTTGAAGAGAATTCTGAAAGGGACAGGAAGCCAGTGTAGAGATTGACAGAGAGGGGAGGTGGAAGCAGTGTTTTAGGAGAGGAAGATGAGCCTGGCTGCAGCATTTAGTATAGATTGTAGGGGTGCAAGACGGACCAGAGGGAGGCCAGAGAGGAGAATGTTGCAGTAGTCCAGACAGGAAATAATGAGAGAGTGAATGAGCATTTTAGTGGCATCTGCTGTTTTGAAGGGTCTACGGTGACTGTCACAAAGTCAACAATGATACAACTGACACCATAATGACGGTGGTGTCATTGCCGAAAAAGTATTAACCCCCAAAAATGTTATGTTAGCAGAGGTACCGTGTTATCAATTATAAATGTATTCTGGTATCCAAGTCCCCCTAACTCCGTCCTCCCATTTACACATCTCCTTTACATTACACATCTCTCCCCCTAAGCTCCCCCTCTCCATTACACATCTCCCTTCCTGTCCCTTTTACATTACACATCTATGGTCATGGCACACTATATAAAGCACATGTGGGGTATATTATGGGTCTGGGAATGTTACATACATATAATATGTGGTTTATATGAGGGTTTGGGCATAGTGAACTATATGCAGTATATAGTGTGTCATTCCCAGTCCCATGATATTCCCTGTTATCCCACATGTAATACCTGTATATAAGGAATCTGGGGATGACACTTGACTATGCTCTACAGCACTTCTTTGGTCTGACAGCACCCAGAAGACAAGCTCCACTCTTGCTACTCCCCTGTCTGGTATTCCTCTAAACGCTGACATTTAAAACATTGGGGGGAAAAAATAAAAATATTGAAATAAATTGCTTTCATTGTCCCTGCTCCTTGTTCTGTCTCTGTCTTCATTTCTCTCTCCTGTCCTGTCAGCTCCTCCCCTGTGTCTTGGTTGTCTGTACACCTGTCTTTCTTTCTCGTCTTCTTTTTACTGCTGTGAATGATGATGGACCGGCATCAGAAATGAGTAATTAGTAATTAGTTAATTGATGTGTCAGCATTACGGCAATATTCTATCTCAAAGGTGTCGAGCCAATGTCCCTGTCAGATAAAATTGTAGTGCTGGCAGTTTAATTATTGGCAGATTTTACATTGCTGTAACATACCAACACCCTGGCATTTTACTTGCTCTATCACTATACTCTAATACTTTTTGCCCTCTGTGGGAAAAACTTGATTATGTGTGATAATGTCAATTAACAGTAAGCATGTTACCAAGGCGCTTAGTGTATCCCCCACTACAAGCCACCCAAAACCTTGTGCTACAGTATTTTCAATAGCTAAAATAATATTAATGACTACCAAGTGCAAATCATGCTCTCAGCACATCAAGTAACAGAAGACGAGGAGAAGGCAGATACTACAGTGCATGCAGAGCTCAGAGTGACATTCCAAAGCCTCTCAGCTCGCCACATTGTGTGCCACATGACTGAGATTGCATTTGTAGCTCAGTAACATAAATCATTAAAGTTAGCCAGAGATAAAGAAGAGTAACTTTAAGAAAGCTACATTTCTTTTTAAATATGAATGAATGTAACCCTGTCCTTGCACCTATGGCCAGCAAGAATAAGGAGAGCCCCCCCCCCCCTTGTCGGCCACGGTCCACTTTCCTAGCTCTTGATGATGGTCTGGATTCACAATCCCGGACGTTTTACACATACATCCTAAATTTACCATCAGTAGCTACTACGCATGCATGGTAACTATTGTACGTCATCTACGTATCGTTTCGCTACGTCACTTGCGTATATGTGGTCCTAAAGACCACATATACGCAATCTACGTAACAAAACGATACGTAGATGACATAAAATAGTTACTACGCATGCGGTCTTAAAGACCGCATATACGCAATCTACGTAACAAAACGATACGTAGATTACGGAAAATAGTTACTACGCATGCATAGTAGCTTCTATCGGGAAATTAAGAACGTATGAGCAATACGTCCGGGGTTGTGAATCCGGCCCGATATCTTTTATCATACAGGACATAAGTCGCAGCACATCCATAGCAATATTACTAATTTAGCTTTTCAGTCATAATAAAAGCATTTTTGCAGGGAATGGGTTAAGGAACTGTTAAGACAAATAGTGTAGGTTTGGTTTATATGATATGAGTTTAATATTCTCATTATAGGACATGGTGCACTCTTTTCTCAAGCACAAACATTAATATACCTGCAGCTGCTTCTTCCCAGCACAGGACCTGCACCCTTTCTACATTTATGCACGTCCTTGGTTCTAATATGGAGTATTTTACATTAACACCATTCTACATTATATTACATTCCTCTGAACATCCAGCAAGATCTTCTACACACACAAGAATACTTATCTTAAAGAACAGGAAGAGAAAATGAGTAGTAATAGTAAATGACTTGCTGTAAATACAAATATTTAAATATATACTGGAACAATCCTTTAAAGTCTATGAAGGATTAAATAGGTGTGCTATGAATGTACAGTCTATAGGATGTTTTTCCTTTCTTTATAAGGATGTTTAAGCTATTCCAGTATATTCAAGGTAGGATATGTGACAAGTGACTGGACTGGAAAAGGAAATATCTGTGTCTGGAAAATGGTCTGGACTACAAGTAACACGGATTTAGTCAAATACATAGTCTATATGCTACCAAAGTATTTAAAGTGAATCTGTTGCCTATATATAGTATAAGAAGCCAATCTATGAGGTGACCTAAAATTTCTGAGGGTGTAACCTTTACATTGACACGAAGGCATCAGTAATGACAGGTCCAGTTTTATATTCTCAGGCTGTTGTGTCCTTCTGTCACAGGTGTCTCAGCTATTTCCACTACAAATACTACAGTAGAGGAATAAGAATGAAACAGCTGCAGTACATGGCAGAAAAACCTGAAAGCTTATGAGGAAAAAAGCATTGATGAAAACCATACAGAGAGCTACATACACAGTCAGCAGGTCAGCACAATTATACTATAGGAACCTGGTTAACACTGCAGCAGCAAGATTAGATAGATAGATAGATAGATAGATAGATAGATAGATAGATAGATAGATAGATAGATAGACAGACAGACAGACAGACAGACAGACAATGGATGGATGGTCAGTCAATCCATTTGGCCAACACCTAAATCTATAACTAATATAGCCATATATGACCAAGATCAACTTAGCTGAAGTCCTTAGGGTGCCAAATGATGTGGTGACCTGCTCTTGTTCACTCTGGATACAGTATTTAGAGTACATGGTGCTGGCCCTATTGAATAGAATGACAGCTAAACTCCACTCAGTCATACAATAAGGTTTCATCTCAATCTCTTTTTGGGGAGTACCAGTTACCCATTATGGAATCAGGTCATGTACCACTTTGCAGATCATTCTCACATATTTTGCAGTGGTTTTAAAGTACATTTTCTATATAACCCATTCAGCCCTATAGATACTTAGTTAAATATGACCTGCCATCTTGCATTAAAGTACATCTACAGTGCTACTAGTACCACTGGTTAGAACCCCTGATCTAGGGAGTATTTTTTGGAGTTCCTAACCCTCTTACTTGCCTTTGTCTACTTTGAATTATATCTGCATGTTACTTGCCAGTAAACCAAGTAATCTATGTGCCTTTGTAAAGGGAAAACATATATTCCATTACACATCTGGAACCCCCAAATAATGTCACTTTAACCTCAATACATATGAGCACTAGAACTGAACTATCATCTACTGCTTTATATTAGTTTTTCCACAGTTAAGGTGGGACATATTTGCATACTTGGAACGGTGATAGGTGGTAATAATATTTGGAAAACAAACACTAAGGACAACTACATCTAAATTGGGACATTGGGGCAGATCCTGAACTACGCATTTCCGCGAATTTACGTGTGGCGGACACGTAAATTCGCAGATTTGTACACACTGCGCATGCGCACCGCAGAAAATACGCACATTCACGTAGCGTATTTTCAAACGGATGGAGAATTCACGTATTGCTAACGTAAATACTTACGTGTGGGCGTGCCAAATTTACGTTAGTCAACAATACGTGTGTTTTACGTAAAGTAGGTGGGGGGTGGTATTTAAAGTGTACAGTATGGGTCTCGTGAAGAGGCGCGGGGGGGGGGGTATTTAAAGTGTACAGTATGGGCGTGCTAAGCTGCGTACGTTCGCGTAGTCTGTACGCACGTTAGCGGACGTATGCCTTTACGTTTGGAAAAGTTAAGGTAGGGTTTGGGTTGCGTATTTTCACAAAATACGTCCATCCAGGAGGTGTGTTAAGGGTAGCGTAGCGAATTTACGTACACGAAAATTCGCTACGCGAACTAACGTACGGCAAACGTTGATCAGGATCTACCCCATTATTGCTGACAGGAATATTTGGGAACCAACACAAAGGGAATTACATCTACGGAGACTGAATAAGGGAAACCCCCCACAACTACTGAGACAAGATAAGCAAACACCCCACACACACAAAATATTAATTTAAAACAAAATACAAATAATAACAAACATATATAGAATATATAAAATAAATAAGAGATATAAATAATTTGACAGCAACAACTAGAGGGCACCAGGACCAATCACTCATAAGGGCACCCCCACCTAACCTCAATAGATGAAGCATTAATAACTGCATTTCTCAACTACACAAAAAGTTTGAAAACTATGTTTCAATGTGAGGTGTACAGATTAATGTTTACATGCAGAGTAAATGCTGGCTGGTTTCACACAAATGCCAAACAGTTTTATTTTCACATTTTAATGTACAATTGAGCTACAATCATCACCGCTCAGCTCATTCTGCTGCCACATTTTGCATTTCCCTGCTGATCAATATGGTTTTGTCACGGTGAACATTTGCTGCATTATTTTGACATTTTAGCCAGCATTCTATACTCTTACAAATTGTATTTTCTATACCAATTTATACATTGAAGACATCATTTATAGATCAACATACAACAAAAACATCATTTTTGCAGTAAAAAAAAAAGTAGTAGAACTAAAAATAGTCTGTCCACTTCTCCAATAGCCTATCTGCTACACTATCAGGTCTATGTTTATTTCTCATTGTGTTCCCTATGGGTTACAAAGATAAACTAGAGGTAGACCTTACATTCCGACATCTTCTTAGGTTTTAAAATACAACTGAGAAGCAATAAGTGAGTTCAATTCTCTAAAGTACATTAATATAAGCTATCCATAGCCATTAGCAGTTTGACAAAATACTGGTTCAGAAGGAAGCACTCCACATTTAAACAAGTTAGGCCCTTGCATACTCTCCTGAAGCCAGGGACTAAAGCCATGTGCTTTATGTAAATTAAGTTTATCTTGGCTGTAGAGGACCATCCCCATTATCAGTCAGAGAAGTATAATGTTATGTTATTAGAAACATTATATGCAATATACACTCACACCAGCTTGTTATATGCAGGTGTTATAGAATATAATGGATAATGTTTCCCTTAACACTACAGAATTTCATTTTTTGTTTTGGCTATTCTTGCAAATCTCTGATGTTCACAATGAGAACTTTGACCATTGTGACATTTACTTTAGATTTTCAATTCCATCTTCTTCCTTTGTATTTTTTTATATTACATATGAAGCAAAATCAATGTGTATATAAGCCTGGGGTTGTGTTCATGAAAGAGAAGAATTTGCTAGTCAATTGCTGTACATAACTGACACTGGAAGAGTCTTGAATATAGTTGAAAGCAACCCTGTAAAATCCTGTAACGTGTGGTGTGTACAATTTCATATTTGTTATTTTGCAGCTATATCTGGTTATTGAGGTTTTCTCCTGCAGACACATTCTCCCAGACCCTGCTTTCTAGACTGGCAGATTATAATATTTGTTGCTGCTTGTAGGGGGAAGGGGTCCCAGACAGTTGCTTTCCCAACGTGTGATGCATTTACAGCTGTTACAGTACTGCTGATGGATACTGGCTAAATTTGAATACATTTTTTTTGTCCTCAGTGACTTTCAGAGAATATTCTCTTAAAACAGCAGAGTGAGTTTTAACTTTCATTTATGTACATATGTTTTCCAGTTGTTTGTGTATCTTTTTCTGTTGCTGCTTTTAAAATTATGTTAACTTACTATATGGAAGGCTTTTAAATAGAGTTTATTAAGTTTGCCTGTGAAGCTCTTTGTCCAATGCAGACTCTTGCTACATACACAGAAAACATTGGAGATGTTGGGGAAAAAAGAAAAATTAAAGAAAAAAATAACCATAAAATTTCTGAAATTGTTTAAAAAATAAAATAAGTATAAATATTGTTCCATATGTAAAAAAGTAAAGGACTTTCTTGTCCCAATGATCTCACACTTTTCTATTTAACGTAAAACTGTATGGTAATGGGGCATACATCTATAATTCTGCAGGTGACATTTGTATGTCTTATGCAGAGCTAAAACAAATCAATCGACAGTGTTTATTCCTGGGTCAGGATGTAGAACACTCGTGTAGTTTAATTGTCTCTTGAAAGCCCTAAGCATGTAAATTAGGGTTTTTTCCCTCCTAGTCTACGGAATGCTGTGTAACTCCTCCCTAGGGATCAGAGTGCCAGCCCTTCAGTCTGAGTGTTTCCTATGGGCTGACACCCGATTGCAACAAGACCCCAGGAGTTCCCGCAAGCTGTAATGAGGGAGCACAAGACCCTCTGCTCTCATATCCTACAGGACACTGCAGGTGAGAGAGCGACTACTGTACTCCAACAATGACCAACAGTGCCGCCTAGTGGCCATCTCTGGATCTGACCATTAGCCGGTAACACTGGTAAGAATGATCTATTTCTACTCTTCGGCAACACAACGCCAGACAAGCACTTGAGTTGCTCAGCATGCATTTAAATACAGGACGTGTTTGCTAATTGCAGCTAATCTTCTCTCTCCCCATATTCTAAACAGAAAACGTAGACAGATTTTTTCATGTATATTATTAAATGCAGGAAAAGGAGCACAAGCAAGCGTGATGCCATCAGAGCAGTTGGCAGGGGCAGAACTTTAAACGACCCGTTTAATTAACTTGGTTTACTTTACAGTCAGAGTTTTCTCTTTTAACTAGAATTGCCTCAACACCAATAGAGACTTATCAGTCTGTAAACCCGCATTATCTGTCTCAGTTTCCCAAAACAGCTGCACGTCCAGCCACGATATCACGAATGATCTGGGGGGGAAACACCTGTTCCCAACATGAAAAAGGTGGACATAGATCCCTCTCTCCGGTGGCTTGTAAAGTCGAGTCATAAACTATGCAGTATCATTTTTCAGAAGATCACTTTCCCTCTATACAGTGAGCCTGCTCCTCTCTGCTGCTGCTAAAGTTTTCTTTGCCTTCAGGAGTTAGCACAACCCAGTTGCTCATCAAATGCTCTCAGCACTTGTAGCCTTAAGCTGCTCGGTCTTTATCTAGAGAGCAGTAAGTGGAAGTGTTGGGCCAGACAGAGATGTGATTTGTGTACACCAGTAAGGTCACACATACATACACACATGATTTCATCAGTGCTTTTTACAGGGACTTTGCCAAAAACTGTTCTGCCTCACTGCCATGTGCAGAATTTCCCTTTTTTTATAATAAAGGAGGGAGTGCAACATTTTTTCTCCCAAAAGAACTAAATGGATCAGAGGGGGGGAAAAAAAGCTTTAGCCAGGGGGAATAATAATGAGGTGTGGCTTGTATTTAAATATCCAGTAACTCAATGTTAAGGGGAGTGTGTTATGTATATAAAGCGGAGTTTTCATCTCTTAGCTAGACAGACCCAGCTATGAAAAGCAAGAGGAGATTAATGAAGAGGGACAAGTTTGCAATTCCCTACTGGAACAAGGTCACTCGTGGACACAACGACATAGAGGGACTGCTGGAACCAAGAGGCACTGACAAGTTGATAGATATCAACAGCAAACTTATTATCTAATTGCTTCACAAAAGTTGACAAACTCCAGATTTTGTTTCTTGAAAACCCGAGGTAACTTCCCTTGACACTGTACTCATCCCACTCTGCCACTATTGCCATGGCTGAAGTTGGTGGGTACTTGGCATCTCTGGATATAGATGGTCACGGATTTTCTTCATCTCTTGGGAATGTTCCTTTAGCTGACTCTCCTGGCTTTTTGAATGAGAGACTGGATCAGATAGAAGGCAGACTACAACGAGGCTCTCCCACTGATTTTGCCCACCTGAAGGGCATACTGAGGAGGAGGCAGCTTTACTGCAGGACAGGATTTCACCTGGAAATCTTCCCCAATGGCACTGTGCATGGAACAAGACAAGACCACAGCAGATTCGGTAAGAACAACCTGTTCTCTAATCTTACTATAGAAATGCCATAGAATTATACTACACATCGTAAACATTTCTACTCTAGTAGAGTTTTATAGATTAGGTTTTTATTTGTCTGTTTCTAAGTCACATTTGTGCAAAATGAATTACTTTTGGAGGGCAACTTACATATAAGGATATAAAATAACGATGCACATATTGTCCCGATCTATAAACTACCTGTAGTTGGTGTGTAAGTACCACACCCTTATTTTAATTAAAGGTGTGTTTGTCAATATATTTATCTTATATAAAATATCTCTCAGCAAACACCACATGTGTTATGCTTAGGAGCTATTTTGGTTTGCTGAATTGTTAGCTCTTGGAATCATGCTACCTGCTCTACATTCACACTTTTTCTGTAGATACAGATGCAGACTAGAGACCAATGTCTTGAATTACATGGAACTATGACCCTTTATCCCATCTTTTCTCACCTTCATAAACCTTTTTTTGTAATAGCTATGCTTCCTACTTTTCACCACTTATAAACAGTAAATACATCATATAATCACTGAAAAACTTTAGTATTGTGTACACTAGGTTGGCATATGTACAAGACCTCATATTGGTGAACACGTGTTATTCAGAGATGCTACATAGGTTGAAGTAAGAAGCCTGTTAACCCTAACCCTTTACATTAACATTGATGGGAACACCTGGTGTAATCCAGAAAATAGTGTTGATTTATGCCTCTGTTTCCTTTGTTGTTTTTAATTAATAGGGTAAATAAACATCACTTGTTTTAATGGTAATGCTGTTTTATCCTCCCTGCCACAGCCTTTAAAGAGTGTTCGGTGTTACTTAAAATGCATGTAGCCAGGATTGCTGGTAAATGTGTTTAATGTCTGAAAATGGTTTAGAGAGCTTGTAGTTACTAGTCCACTTGGAATAATAAGAGACACCCTGAATTAGAAAAATTAATGTTTGTCAGAATGAAAGTATTGATGCCATGAAACTGATGCATAGTAATGAAAGAGTTAATCCTAAACTAAAGGTGTGCCCCCGTTGTAGTGAATCTGCTGTGACCCTCTCCCATGCTCCCTTGGTCTGGGACCCACCCTGGAGGAAACAGGTGTCCTTCCTCCTGATGTCTGTTCTGCACTCATCACCACCCTGCAATACCTTGCGAGCCCGGGCTGGCAGCTGAAGGGTTAACCCCTTCTCTGCCAACCTGCATACCAACCCAGAAACGCCGCCGCCAGTGCCACATACAAAACTAATTACACGATTAATATAAATCATCTCTCCTTTCCAGTTTCTGCTTGGGTAGAATTGAAATGCTAAACAAATGTGCTCATTTTTAAGAAATGTCAGCTTCTTTTTTTTCAGACTTCCCTCTCTTTCTGCAGGTGCACAAAATCAGAAAAAAACATATTTTGGAGGAATGTCTGGGTTTAGTCAACTCATCCCATTTCCTGCTCTCCCTGGATTCCTTTTCCAGAGTTACAGTACAGGGTTTAGGCAATTTATAGATAACAAACAAACCACAATGAGTATATATTGATCCATATATAAATCTTGGTATCTTCTAGGATTTTCAATTACTGACATTTTTGCAAAAAGTCATTAGAAAATGGCTTTGTTTAAGGAAAAAAAAACATTTATTAAAAGCAAACTCCTATTTGTCAGAAGGGTGTCCTCACAAAGGAGCTGATCCAGAGTTTTTGTGGTGCAGATGCGCAAATGCATAAGCATTCTACGTTCCATCCGGAGTTGTGTTTCTGGACAGGACGTAGCGAAAAAGGGCACTCCTTTAACACACCCGTATAAGCAGACTGCGGGTTGTAATGCAGCTGAATATACAAGTTTGTTCCATTTTTTTTTTTTGTTTTTGTATGTATAGTAAACAGAGAAGCCCCTTAAAAATCTATATCCCTAGTTTTAAATATATCTGAGCGTTTTTTGTGGTAATACACTGTCTATAATACAAATAGGGCCATTTGTTGCTGGGAAAAAGACCTGCACCTTTGGAGGAAGCGCTGGGAATGCAGGATGCTGCTGTGCCTTGGAAAAGCATTGACACACCCACTTTCTCAGTTAAATATCATGGGACACACTGTTTCACTAGCACAGAGCGCATGGATAGCCTTGCGTAACACTTTCAGAGTGCTCTTGCTCTGGGCATGCTCAGAGTGGTTTCTGGATCAGCTCCTAGAAGACTCCTACTGTGTAGTTGCTCAACACTAAATTTTCATGTTCCATTCCATCCATTTAGTTTGATAGGTTGGCGAGGTGTAGTGTCCTATGTCTTCATTGTGTAATAGAATTACCATGTGGTCATATATCTGTAAAGCGTACAGTAGTATTTAATTATACTCCAGGTTGTGTTCTATCTTGATGGTGTAGAGTAATGGGCATTCGTCTATGCCACTGGAGAGGTTTCTAACCTCTCCAGTGGGGTCTGCGGTGGGTGAGACTGGTCAGGCAACAGCTTCCCAAATTGAAAGGGTAAGTATGCTGGCATACCCATATACTTACCTATTCTGAAAAAAAACCTGTAAAAGGCTGCCTTTTCTAAATATTTTTCAGCTGTCTCTATATCTAACAGACTGCTGTCACGGCGGGGACTCCCATCGCATCTCTGTATTGAATGTAATGGAACTCTTATATTTATGTCCAATGGACATGTGATATTGAGTAGTTGTGCAGTTCTATGTCCTAGGATAGTGTGCTGCAGGACTTTATTGTTCTGTGGTCCTGTCCGTATCAGAGGGGTAACCTTGGCTATGTTTGTATAGAATGTAACAGAACTGTTGTATGCATGTACAGCCAGTCAAGTCAGTTAGGTTTAGTGTTCTGATTGGATTCAGATGAAACATTAGGCAATGGCCCCTTTAGTTATAGCCCATATGTCCATTGTGAATGCATCTCATAAGAGGATCCTGGAACATAATATCATAGGCTAGGGGCTAGATTTATTCCGTGCAGGGCCGGATTGAGGGCCATGTGGGTCTGGGGCTGAAAATGATCAAGGGCCTACACTATATAGAATGCTTTGGAGGAGGATGTCTGTCCCTGACATTCATCTTTATGCACTTCAGTGGGAGGCCTGGAGATCTGCTGTGTGTGGGGGCCTATTTTCAGATGGAGGCCTGGGACTGTAGTCCCATTAGCACCATTGTTAATCTGGCCCTGATGCTGTGAAAATGTTGCCCAGAGCAACCAATGAGATTCCAGCTCTAATTTTCTCTCACCGTGTTGGCAATCAATTACCCAGCCAGTTCAGAACTGGCCGGGAGCAGATGGCCCTATCGAAATAGGGCCAGGGCCAACAGGGACCCACACTTGACTTTCACCATCCACTGAGATGGTATAACCGTATAACGGATGCGCCTTTCCCTGTTACAGTTAAATATAACACCTTGTTCCGCTAGCACAAAGCAGTCTAATGCGCAGACAGGAGGACGGGTAGCCTTGCGTCTGTCTATTTTCTTGTGCGCGCTCCCGTTCTGGGCATGTGCAGAGCGAATTCTAGCTGCGCTTCTGCGTGAAGAATATACAGAAGCGCAGCTCTGAATCGGGTCCAACATTTTTTTCCGCAGTTAAGTAAATCTAGCCCTAGGAGACTATCTTCATTTTACCCTCTTTACTTTCCAAATAATCTGTTTCATTTGTATTTTACTTCTCTCTCTTCATGGCATTTAGGAAAACCACAGTGGCTTCAGCTCAGCTCCACAAACCTTACTATGCTTATGATTCTGTTTTGGGGCAGCAAACTTTAGCTCTTTTCAGCTTGATGATCCCTTTCTAAACAGATAGCGATCCTTACCTGGCAGAATGCAGCGGCCTTCTCACTATGACACGTGCTTAAAGAAGAGAGGACAGAAGCTGCGTATATCGCCATAGTTTAGTGCTGCACCTTATGAAGGGGCTTTAAATTCCAACGTTTTATCACTATGGTTGCTGCTATGACTAATGATCAGTGCCGTTTCTAGACCTAGCAGAGCCCAGTGCGGGAAAATAATTCTGGATTGGAAATAAGAGAGGGAAAGTTACTCCTGGGCTAAACCATGTTGATTGCAGGGGAGTCATATTTCGTCTGTTGCAAACTGTATTAGAGTTGAGAGGTGATTTTTCCCAGCCCAAGTCTTAATAGCAGTGCGATAGTAAAGCTGATCAGTATCTGTGTGCAGTAAGCAATTCAAAGATATATCCCTGCATGCAAAGAATACAATTAACTTGACTCCCCCTGAAATCAACATGGTTTTGCCCATGAGTAACTTTCCTCTCTTATTTTCAATCTCTGAATCAGGTCCGTAATGTATAATGTATTCCCCAGAATATAATGTTCTCTTCCTGAACTTCCCAAATTACTTATCTTTGCAATTACAAGAGCTGAATTACATACCCTCCAACATTTGTTTATTGAAAACCAGTACACCCGGAGGCGTGGCTTGCCTCACCGACAGGCGTGGCTTGTCTGCCTTCATTTGCATGTGTGATAAGGTGTGTGTATATCTATATATTTTACACCTCATCATATAAGCAAAGAATTCACAGTTGACAGTTACTTGTCAATTTAGCAGAGCTGCACAAATGTGTTCCTGCAGCTTTGCTATAGTGATCAGATGTTGCAGGACTGGAAGGTGAGTATAGGGGGTTAGTATTTACAAATCAGAACCCAGTACAGGAGCCATTAAAAAACTGCTAAATAGATACAGTTGGAGAGTATGGAATTGGTTAATTTTATATAATGAAAAAACACCTTTCTCCTCAGTTAATTAATTCATCTTTAATAAGTGCAACAGATGTTGAGTC
>WWET01003105.1:130121-145939 GCA_011038615.1 Limnodynastes dumerilii | reverse complement strand
GCACTTTTCGCAGAACTCCGGCCTCAATTGCATTGCGGCCGGAGCTCTGAATCCGGCCCAAAGACTCCAAGTGGGTTTCCGCCATAACACAGTGATGTAACTCCATAGTAGAGGCAAGATAAGTGTTGGTGTACGCAGGCCCTTGCCCCTCAGTTAACCCCCCCCTACACACACACACACCACCAAATTATCTTCAGCTCCTAAATCCTTTAAGTGGCAGTGACTATCATATTCAATGGAGAAGAGCCCCCTTCAGGGCTGGCGCCCGAGGCCAGCGTCTCGATTGTATCTAGTAGTTCTGCCGCTGATTACAACTACAATGAAGACAGAAGTAGACTGACTCTGGCCCCATAGTGTTCCCCTCTTTCGGGTGCTTGCACTGCTCTATGCTTATGTCGGGTAAGCAGTCATCTGCTGGCGTGTCTTATTTTAACCCACGCTCTGCACTCCTAGACTTTGCTTTATGGAAAACACAGTATTGCATTTAATATCTTGAGACATACATGTATGTAATAAAGAATTTCAAAATGTTACAACACCTGTTCAACTTATAATATTATAACATTTCGATTTCCCAGAGAAACAGATACTCTCAGGCACAGAATTTATGGAATCTATTTATTCTTAATATACAGAGTAGAACCAGGTTTCATAGTTCCCCACTGAAAATTTAATGGACGTCACTTTCACTTTTTGGTTGAGTTTATATGGTGTGAAGAGTTTATTATTATTATTGTATTGTACTTTTAAAGAAGTAAAAGCAAAAAAAAACCAAGTTGCTCTTTAGCTACACTATTCTTGTCTAGTGTCAATATCTAGTGTGGAAAGGTTAAGACACAATGGGCTGGATCCAGACTTAAGAAGGAGCTTGAAATTAAGGACCTGATTCACACTTAACAATCTTCTTAAAATAAGAACTTAAAGTCACACCTGGGCTAAACCATGTTGAGTGCAGGGAGTCATATTTCATCTGTTCCAAACAGTACTAGTGTTGAGAGGTGATATTTCCCAGCCCAAGTCTAAATAACAGTGTAATAGTAAAGCTGGTCAATATCTGTGTGCAGTAAGCAATTCAAACATATATCCCTGCATGCAAAGAATAAAATTAAATTAATTCCCCCTGCAATCAACATGGTTTTGCCCAGGAGTGACTTTAAGTTCTTATTTTAAGAAGATTCTTAAGTGTGAATCAGGTCCACAGAGAGAAAAGTTGATCCTGGGCTAAACCATGTCGGTTGCAGAGGAGTCCTATTTCATCTGTTGCAAACAGTATCAGAGATGAGAGATGTTTCCTATCCCAAGCCTAAATAACAGTGTGATAGTAAAGGTGGTCAGTATCAGTTTGCAGTAAGCAATTTAAAGATCTATCCCTGCATGGAAAGAATACAATTAACTTGACTCCCCCTGAAATCAACATGGTTGTGCCAATGGTGTAACCTTCCTCTCTTAATTACAAGCTCCTTCTTAAGTCTGGATCCAACCCAATGTCTCTACATTTGCATATCCACAGCGTGTAGTTACCACACTCTCTCTGACCATTATTAAGCCACAAGGCAGAGAATAATGACCTGAACTGTCCATCTGACTTCTAGGTAAAGTAAGACTTGGTTTATCTACAGATATCCGTATATATTTGAATCTGGCATTTCTGCGTAAACAGCTGTCAATAATCAAACAAGTGGATAAGGATTAACTCAACTTGTTGTGTTATTTCACCCCAGTACCAGTCAGTGGATCTAAGACTTAACCGTTAACCTGATATAACTGTTATTTGCTTTTAATCATGGTTGCCTACTTTTGCAAATGAATATCAGGGAGGTTGCACCAAAGGGGTGTGTCCTGTAGCGCCAAAGAGGTGTGTCCTGTGAATAGCTCCACCCATAGGTGTATCTAGCACTGCCAGCAAAACTATTTTACAATAAAAATGTCACTATTTATTGATGATTAAATTGTCAGTGAATACTTTCATTACTATCTTTATAGAAAAGCTAAAAGTGACGCTGCAGCTGATTAACAAGATTCTTTCATTACATCTTGGCCTCCATGAAATTGGTCATCTCCATAGACCTCAATGGATGAAATTAGAATCAGGGAGATTACCAAACCCTTCAGGGAGTCGGGGAGATCACCCAATCTTCAGGGAGTCTTCCTGATATTCAGGGAGAGTTGGCAACTATGCTTTTAATATACAATTTCATATTAAGCACTTTTGAAAGAATAAGACATTGTTTGCTTTGGTGAAAGCAGTGTTAATCTTATCCTGTTCAGATATATTTTAGTTATTTTAAAATCTATTGTAAGTTATGTTTGATAAATTGTGTAATAAAAACTATAATTTTGCACGCTTATGTATGTCAGTGATGACAGACGAGGATATCCTTTACCCCTAGAGGTCTCTGTTAATATCTATACTGCCAGCAGTGTTTCCTTCCCTTTTGAATAGGAGGATTTTTGAAGGTCAGCTGCAGACAGCAGGGATCCATCCATCCAGTTCCTTTCAGTTAAGGGTTAGAGACCTATTTGCATCCAAACTGCTACCTAGTTGCTGTTTCTGCTGACTACTAGAGACTTATCTGTGAATCAAAAGCCAGGATCAAGTAGGGTGTTTTCCAGAGTACACCACACAATGCGGACATTAAAGTTATTGAAGAGTGAAAAGAAATAAGAATGTGATTATTATCATTGGTCCATAGTCCCAAATAATTAAAAAAAAAAATCACTTGTATAATGCACCTGTGGTCAGGTAATACCAACACTGTCCTGTAACTCATTCTGATCAGACTGGTCTCTTTTATATCTCATTCCAGTAAAAGATTCTTGTCACATTCTTATGTCTTTTTTTTTTTTTTTTTTTTTTTTTTTTTTTTTTTTTCCCTTATCCATCTTTTAAAAGGGGGTTTGATAAGGACCTGTGGGGTTGTACGGTTTTATTAACTTAGGGGTCGCTGTTATGCGCTTACGCACTGCCTTTTCTTGATCTTTGTTCTTTTGGGACCAATATGATTTCCTGGCCCTCTTGATGAGCTAAAAATCGGGAGCAGATGTGGCCCAGTTCAATGAATACATGGCATTGGGTACATTTGGATAACCAGAGAAATCCAAATTGGGATCAAAATAGACTGAACCTCTGGCCCATAGACAATCATTTCCCTGCCAAAGTACAAAAGGCTCATTAAATAGACTTTGATATTTAAAGGTGATCAGTTAAAGGAGTCTGTAAGTTACAATGCCAGTTTTCTTTGTTATAAATCATTGCCATAGCACAAATTGTTTTCCAACTATTGTGTAGTGAAGTTTCTGACGCTGTTGCCTCTAATAATTCTTTTTAATGATCATGTTGTACTCTCCTCAGAGCACGAACACACTTCCTTATTTCTGATACTGAACTGTGCTGGAGCTTCAAGCTCCTTTGTTAGCGAAGCATTTTCCATGGCGAGCCATGTCAATATTGGGTCTCTCCGCTTTGTTATATTTATTAATCCTTGGAGCAGAATTTACCCTCCACTCTGAGCATAAATTTACACCAGCTCAGGCTGGCGTTCGTGCTAATCCAGCAAAAAACTTTAAAAATAAAAACAAAAACAAATTAAAAATAAAGGGTTAAAACTTACCTGACCGGGTGATGCCTCTGTCTGCAGATGCCGTCCTGACATGAAGACCATGTGCAGTGTTTCACATGTCTGAATGCGCAGCACTTCATTTAAACTTTGGTTGAATAAAAGGTCCTGCGATGGCCTGACAGATCATCGCGGGATCTCACCGGAGGGTTAAGTATTTATAAATTCTATGAACGAAGCTGCCAGGCTCACTGCGAGTAGAAGCAAGCCTGGATCAGCAACGTTCATTAAAAAAATTAAACGATAAGTAAATAGACCCCATAACCTGCTTATAACCTTTGGCCAGATCCACAATGACGATGAACTATGGACGTTCGCCTCTGAAAAATTGCAATCCGGGCTCTATTTACCAACTTAATTTTTAGGTGATAATGGCTGTTTTTACACTAAAATGTACATTCTCACCTAAAAATGATGAACTTACCATTTACAATAGTGGAATCGCCATTGAAACCTGCTGTTTTCATGACGATGCAGACAGACTTCATAATTCTTCGCCAGGCCGTTGATCTTAACTGGTGCCGGCACTACACTACAATTTACGCCAGCTCAGGTCAGGATGGCGTTCGTGCCTTCATACCAGCGATATCCCCATGTTCCCCCCTTTTCATCCCCCTAATAGCTATTATTAGGGGGAGGAAAAGGGGGGCATGTATGGGGACACTGCTGGGATAAAGGAGGATGCAGTCCTTTTTTTTTTTTTTTTTTTTTTTAACACAAAAAATAAATTACTACAATTAAAACCAGTCCTGCAATGTAGACTTTGCGCATGCATATGAAATATGAATGAAGTGGCCTGCTATGCGTGCAGAGATCATCGCAGGACCTCACCGGAGGGGTGAGTATTGGTAAATTTTACAAGGGAAGCTGCCAGGCTCGCTGCGATCACAAGTGAGGCTGGAGCAGCAACGTTCCCAGGGGAAATAAATTAATGGTAAATATAGCCCTTTATTTTGTATGTGTGAGGGAAGTGTCCGCACACAGAAGGGCCTTTTACAGAAGACAGGATCATATGTAAGGGCTTAGGCAATCTCTTTTTGTACAGCGCACAGCTGACTTACACATTCGGTATACGCAAGTCAGCTGTCCTTGTTACCAACCTAGATAAGACTTGTGAATGAGGTTGGCTCACATGCACGTGCAAACCCAAAAATCTGGATATAGAATACTACACACTATGAGGATTTCAAAGATGTAAGACTTAGTAACAGGTACAGTCATTGCTGATTGGGTAAGATAGAGATACTGGCACACATTGCTGATTGGGTAAGACAGAGATACTGGCACACTCATTACTGATTGGGTAAGATAGAGATACTGGCACACTCATTACTGATTGGGTAAGAATAATATACTGGCACCTCATTACTGATTGGGTAAGATAGAGATACTGGCACACTCATTGCTGATTGGGTAAGAATAAGATACTGGCAATTTGTTTGGTTATCAATTTTTGTTTAATTTTTCTCCTTAACGCCAAATATCTGGAAGAAAAAATTGTAGGTATTAATTAATGATTAATTAATTAATAAGTTAATGTCCAATTACTCCTAGACTAGTACCATCCAGGTTGTAATATCAGTCAGGAACTAAACCACAATACTAGGATTCGAGACTTTCTCAAAACATATGTTTGTAGAGCATTATGCAAAATCCTCTGGCTTGTATAATTGTGAATAGTAATGTCTTTGGGCCAGATCCAGAACAACGCTTGTGAGCGAATTTACGCGTGGCGGAGGCGTAAAATCGCCTTTTGGTAGGTACTGCGCATGCGCACCATAGAAAATACGCTCAGTAACGCAGCGTAATTGTGAACGTATGGGCCATTCACGTTGGCGTGCCAATTTTACGTGAGTCCAAAATACGTCTGAAATACGCTATGTAGGCGGGGGTTTGTATTTAAAGTGTACAGTATGGACGTGCTTAGCTGCGTAAATACGTGTTGGCCATACGTACATTTGCGGATCACTGCGGTTACGTTGGCAAAAGTTAAGGTAGGGTTTGAAAAGCGGATCTTGACAAAATACGTACATTCGAAGGGTGTGCCAAGGGGAGTGTATAGAAGGTACGCACAGGAAAATACGCTACGCGAATAAACGTACGGCAAACGTAGTTCTGGATCTACCCCTTTGTTTTTAAATTGAGTAAATAATCAAACAAACAAAAATAATTGTGTGTACATATCACTATGGCAAACTTAAATAAGGTCAATGGAATCTACCCCTTTATACCTTGCCTTTTTCACACTATTATTGATTTATGTTCAGAGGTTACAATGACCACCACAGTCACATGACACATCATGTAGTATACAGAGGCTTTGGAACATTCCGTCTGCCCTGTGACATTACCTATGCCCCATTCTTAGCGCAGCATTGCGTTACTAACTGAGAGGCTGCTATCCAGGGAAAAATATGACCGAACAGATTCATGTTTAATTGATGCATGGTAATAATAATAATAATATAATAATAAATTCATTCTCATTTGACATTTGTCTGTAGAGGAGACTTACTATTACGTGCTGGATAAAGTGGAACTGCCAGACTCTAGTGGCAGGCTGTCTTGAATATACATAAATTAAAATACTCACTATTTACATAACATATATTATTTATATAACAGTGTAACAGTAATTTTCCTTTAATATAATGCTCAAATCTTTACCAGAGGCGAACAAGATACATATCTCCTATTTACCAGTTACTAGAAAACAGATGTGCGAGTACAAATTTCTCAGTACAGGACATCAGTTACCGCGGGCCGTCTTCTGAGCAAAGTTTAAAAGTTTAACTTAAGTGGCTTGTGAGCTTTTGTATTGGCTGTAATGTGAACCAACAAGACCCAACTGGCAGAGCACAATATCTAATCCTTGCAATGAACACATCTACTTCATTTTCAGTAGGCACAATTATATTTTTAATTTTAGATGTAGCTCTGGATACAAATGTCATTGTAAAAAGTCTTTAGTGAGGAAGAATGCTTCTGGATGAGATGGACTACAAGATCCAACATGAAATATTTTCAGTCAAGGCCCTTGCATTTAAAAACACAAAAAAGGATCCAGCAGGGATCCTCCCCACCAATGCATTTAGAACTGTGAGCACAGCGGTGATGGAAGTCTGGATCCAAAGAGAGCAATTTTGTTTCATATGTAATATTTCCCATATTTAGCATTAAGAAACATTTTAATTATATGGAAGAACTAGGTTAATAACTGCTTATATAAGATTGCAGAACTTGTCTTATTTTATTATGTCCTTTTTATAGCATGCATACTTTTTGTCTCTTAGGAATTTTGGAGTTCATTAGCTTGGCCTTTGGTCTTGTCAGTATCCGTGGCGTGGACTCTGGACTGTACCTGGGCATGAATGAGAGAGGCGAGCTGTATGGGTCGGTAAGTTTGAATTTCCTTTCCTAGTTTTCATACGGTGCATACAAAAGGAGCCCATGTACATGTTGGATTTATTTATTCAATTTATTCACTGCAACAATAGTTCTCAAATTAGGCTAGTACCCGTTTATTTGGTGAAAACTATTACACTCTGGGTTTTTTCACTGGAAGCAAGGAATGGTTTAGCACTGTGAAGTAAAACCAATGGATGGTTCAGGTATTTCCCTTTTCCATCCTCTGGATGTATTTATGTACAGGTAGGTTAATGCTTACTACCTAGGTAATTATATCACATCCAGTCATGTGATCTGATTAACACATTATATGGACGAATGACTGTGTAGTTGTCTGACTACCTTGTGTGAATGGGTTGCATTCTGATAATATTTCATAGTCAACTGCTAGAGTGTTGACCTAATTTTGCCAAAAACAATTGGTTGACATCTTTATTACGCTACTAGTCGACTTTAGCGGATACAAGTAATTAGAGTCTAGATTATAATTTTTTTAAGGGAATATTCTTTAGATATGACTAATGATTTATTATTATCCTAACTGTGTTTGATCATAGCCCACATCACCATGAGGGATCTGTACTAGACCATATTATCCTGCCTATTTAGGTCAACAAAAATCAAATAAGGGTGTCCGCAACTAGACCATGCAGTCTAATGAGAAGGCTAATTGACTGTGAATCACATGTATCTCCTTGATAAAACAATACAGTTGTGTGCTGATCAGCAGGCCACACTGAACAAACCCTTACAATTGATGGCCTGGTATCCCAAGCATCACCTCCTTTCTATAGAAATTAATCCAAGAGCAGGCAAAACAACACTGGGGCTGCTCCAAAGTTTGGGAGAAAGAGCAAACCATGTGAAGTGTTCAGCTCGGCTAAACCATGTTGCAATGTGAGGGGAATTCTTTTCCATGCAGGAAAAATATTTTACTTTTGTTCATAGAACTCACATATTGCATAGCTTTATGTTTAATCTATCTCAGTTGAGCTGAGAAACTTCACCTCTTAATTCTAATTCCTATTTCACAGTTTAAATTCCCTCCCCAAGCAGTATAACATGGTATTGCTCAGGTCTACACCTGCACCTATAAAAGGTGTAAGTGCAGCTCTGAATCAGCCCCCATATGTTTCTTGTGCTAGAATTTTAGCAGGGCCTCACCCAATTTTCACTACATCAAGCTGTGCTCTTTGTGATAATCACATATTATAATTTGAATAAACTGATCATTTTAGCTGATAAAAAAAAATTGGTAATTAGGTTACAAAAAAAGCCCCACCTCTTCAGTGCCTGAGGGTGTTTAAATAAACATTTGGGAATTGGACAGCAGGTATCCTGTTTTGCAACTGGTTAAACATCTTCCCATTAACTTAACTCCTGCAGGTGAATGAAACACTGTAAAACTGCAGCCTCGATGTGGTGCCAACATTCATCTTAGAAAGTCATCTCCACACTAATTGGACCGTATTTACACATACGTTTTTGAGTGCGGTTGCCTGTGTATTTTTAGAAGCGGATTAACTGCGCATGTGTAGTAACTTTTTTCCACTCAAATCATGTCGTTTTTACGCATGTAAGTACTTTAGGCACGGACTTGTGAATCGCACTTAGGGACATTGGGCTGGATCCAGAACTACGTCCGTCTTCCATAGAAGACCGCATATACGCAATCTACGCATCAAAACGATACGCAGATTACGTACAATAGCTACTACGCGTGCGCAGTAGCTACTGTTTATTGAACTACGTCCGTCTATGGAAGACGGACGTAGTTCTGGATCCGGCCCCCTGTACGGAGGGGCGTGTTTTTTTTTATCCCTACGGTTGAAGTTACGTGAAAGTGGGCGGGGGAAGCATTTAAATGGGCATTTGAGGGTGCGGTTAGATAAATGCGCACATACATAAGTTTCGTAAAGTTAAGGGTGCCCTGTGGAGGCGTAAGTCACAGAAAACCTGTCCGGCCGGGGGACGTGTCATGGGTGTTGCCTTGTAGTAAATACGGATCTGTAAATCCAGTCCATTGTCTCTTGATTCTGAGCAGAGGAGTTTTTATGCACCTTTTTATGCTAATAAACATTTATCCGGCTCTAGCCTAAGTATTCTTGTTATATCCATGAGCTACATTGGTCCAGTAATTGAAAGGTAATATGCTAAAATCAGCCACGTTTTAGAAAATTATAAGATTGTTCTGTAACATTTGTTAGTTAGTATGTAGTATAAAACACTGGACAACTTTACTTTAAACTACATTCCAACCCTCCATACTCTGAAAACTGTCTGTACAATTAAATGAATTCATAGCAATTGATGATGAAATGACTCTCACTTTGTGCAGAATGCATGTGGTATAAAACCTTGACTTGCTCTAACAAATGTGACCTATAGTTGTAGAACAAGAGCAATTCTGAAACCACTTTGTCAGGAGTATTCTTACTGTAGAGAAGAAAAAAAATCTAAACACTCAATCACTTTATATCATGGCTTGAAGGCATGTTATTCTACATAAGCATATTACTGACAGTCCAATCATGGCAACCTTTTTCGGTGTAATATTTGGTGTGTGTGTGTGTATATATGTATATATTGTGTGTATATATTTGGTGTGTCTATATTCGGTGTGTGTGTGTCTTTATTTTTCAGACTGGTATTTACACATTCATAAAAAAAATTAAAAAACTCTGTAGAGGGGGAAAAAGGTCCATTTTCCTGCTGCAGAGTCTCGTTTTTCAGGAACATATATACATATGGTAGTCATTTCATGATTAAAAATGTGTTTCTACAATAGCCTGCTCTCTTCCCTCTGTGGATTTGAGCTGGCCCTGCGATGTGTCACTTGCAAGCCAGCTTCTTTTATGTCAAAGCTGTAAAATTCATGTTGAAAACATATACTGTCTGTGCCAAGGCATAAGGGAACAATCTTCAAAAAATCTATGTACAGGTGGAGATTTTCCTATTAAAATGATCAAAGACACAATTAGCAACGCTAAAAGAAAAACATTCTTGGTCCAAAGGAAAAAGTCAAGGATCTTATTTTTTTTTTTTTTTTTTTTTCCCCAGAGCTCCAGCTGGAAGAACACAGACAAAAACCATAGTTTTTTCTTAACTCTTTCCATGCCAGACTAGTGTCTGATACATGTCATATATGTTTCAATGAACAGTAGACCAGAAATGTATATATTTTATTTTTTTTTTGCATCCTCTAGAGCAGTAATATTGAGAGAGCAGATCATACACCTGTATGGCCCAACACTGCGTACAGCCAGCCCACAGCCAAATGGTGTAGGACTCCATTGGAGCACCAGGCAACACAGATGGGGTTGTTGAACCTGTTAGCAGGGGATAGTGTATGTGTACAGATGGCAGTCTTTTCTGATTTATACCAATAGTTAATATTACCTTAAGAGGTTTAGGTTTCACAACTACAAGCAATGTATCCTCACAAAAGGTCTCGTGCTAAAAGTCCCTTTTCAGCAAAGCCCAACTGCAGAATTGTATTCTTGTTACTGAATGCCGTAGTCACTTATATTTATGCTTAATGCTAATCTATACAAGGACTTATACAGTAAGTTAATCTAAAAAAAAATGTGGATACTCTCACATTATAAAGTAATACTCCTAAGATGCTTTAGCAATCAGTATAAAGTGGACAGTAGCATCTACAGCACATAACAGTAGAACACTGCCCCCCAGTGGTCAGTTTACCTTGAAAACTCATACAAAATTCATATACAATGTGCCATTTCTAACCCTTTGTAACAATATATATATAATTTATTAACTGTTTAATATAGCGCTATCAGATTGCTTTTTATTTGGGTATTTCAAACCAAGTCTATCAAAAATATTGCTTTAATGTGACAAAATATAAACTCACTGTATTGATCATGTTTTATTTGTGTTGTAAACTGGCCCTCACCAGTCTCTCTCCTTTTATTTGACAGAAGAAGCTGAACAGGGAGTGTGTTTTTCGGGAGCAATTTGAAGAAAATTATTACAATACTTACCCATCAAACTTATATAAACATTTCTACGTGGCCCTGAATAAAGATGGTTCTCCAAGAGAAGGATTCAGGACTAAAAGGCATCAGAAGTTCACGCATTTTCTCCCACGACATGTGGAACCTTCTAAAATACCAGTCATGTACAGAGACCTTTTTCACTATAGGTGATGTTCCGTGGGCTACTGATGCTAATGTACATATCGGAGACTCTTACTGGGGCTAGAGTGCAGTTTAAAGCTATTACTTACCTGAACGCACAATACTTTTAAAATGTTGAGAGTGAACATGTTTAAAAGGTTTGTGAGTGTGGAGGAAGACAGAGAGGGCCTACAGAATATAGACCACTTTTCCTTTTTATATTAAAGAGATGCTTACTTTTGTAAATAATAAGACAATGGGTACTTTGTACCATTCTCTACTAAGAAACCTATACCACTGGTTACCAGATTCTGGAACCCAATATAAATATCCATTCCTAACAATGGAGAGGAGGTGATGTGTATCAACCCTTAATGGTCCTTTTGTTACTAAAGGCTTTGAACTGAGAGTAATGGTACTGTGCTTGAATGTAAGAGAGCATAATCATTTTAAGGGGATCACTTATTTGTTCCTTTTTTAAGAAACAAAAAATAAATTCAAAAGCTGGGTTCTTTCTGGAATCTGACAAAGTAAACTAGAGATTTGTCATTTAAGACAGGTCAGCGCTGTGATTTATCAAACAAATAGTCCCAGGGCTTCATGGAAGTCATCTAATAAAAAAATCAGCTCTCATCAGAGATCCACCTATAAAACGACTGTGAACTATCACTGAATCTTTCCACAAGCACAACGGTCCGGATTTATAGTCCCGTCATTTTCGTTTTGCGTACATTGTTTTAAGAATTGCTACCACGCTTACGCAATCTACATACAGAAATGGTACATAGAAAGCATAAATAATCTACTAGGCATGTGTAGTAGCTCAATTCTTAAAACAACGTACGTAAGACGGAAACTACGTAACTGTGAATCCGGATGAATATGACTAGGAGCTGTAGAGGGCTGTTAGCTTGTGTTTAAAAGAGAGGCTAACTTTAAAATTTGAAGAACAACTGTTTTATCTGTCCCATTATTACAATATTATTAACCATTAACAGATGTATGTATGTGTGTGTATAAATAACATATACACACGCACGCTCGCACACACATAGGGGCTGATTCAGAGTTGGTAGATAGTAATAAAAGTAAATGTTTGTTTTTAAAAAGGAGCAACTCTAAACCATGTTTAACCATAGGGGAGGGCAGATTTCTTTGCTGACATCTAAACCGCTAAATACAAATGCAAATGTTCAGTATTTGTGTTATAAGGAAAAATGTTATATTTTCCCTGCATGCAACCCAAAAAAAGTTTATTAATGAATTGCACTGTCATATTTCAAGAGTAGTTGTTTAGGTGCAGACTTACCACTTTTATGGTTATTGCCCCAAGTTGTAAATCATCCTGTTATGTATTCTGGGCAGAGATGGAGCACAAATCTTATTAGATAGAGGTTATGCTCTTGTAACCCCAGAAACATTGCACATGAGGCCACTGAACCGTTGCTGTAAAGGGCAGTGTGGTGCAAACACAATCACACGGTTTGCCCAAAAGGTGTTTGTGGCTGTGTGTGACTTATATTTTTATATAAATGACAAGTCACAGCTCCACTTGTCATTCACACATTTATATGTATTTAATGTAGGCACTTAAAGGCCAAAACTATTGTTTAAAAAGATACAAATGTTGTAATAGTATAGATAAAAATATATCAGCACCTGTAACCGACTAGGATGGATGATTAAACCCAACCATTGCCAACCCATCGCCAAGAATCCCAAACCAATCAACACAAAGGAACTTGCAACCATTGTACATGCAGTGGTAGCCTAGACGTCATTTGGGCAATGCTCTTCTGAAGATACAAATCTGTGGAACTTCCTCCCCTGAACTCACGATGCTCCTGTTTTCAAGGAACATTATAAAGATGCAAGCATAGATACTGTGCATAAGAATGAAAACTATTTATAAAATGTATATGATATTTATTTTATATATTTATTTATTTCAAATAATTTTATTTTTAATGAGAGATGCCTATGACCAGATTTTTCATCAGAAGGAGAAAAAAAGGTCCTACTGACATTAAAAATTTAAGAATAATTTTGAGTCTTTCAGAGCTTATTGGCAATAAAATTGTCTTTATATTGTAAGTTGGTATGTTCTTAATCATTGCCTTGGTGGATGTTTGTTAATAACTAAGAGCCTATTTTAAAGCTGTGGTGAATAAGCGATGGATTTGGTTACAAAAACTGATGTTAAAGTCAACACCTAATATTGTACAGGTTTTGTGCATGATCACACACACACACACACTACATATTGCATAGAAAGATAGAAAATATATATGTTAAAACAATAAAATAAATGCAATAAAATGAAACAGAGGAAGGATGGCCCTACAGAAGAGCCCAAGTGAGGTGGCTGAAGGGTTTACTTGCGTAGGCGATCCATAGGACAGGGGAGGGTAGATTTAAATATACAGTATATTGTACCTGCCTTCAAATTTTTACGACAGAGGGGAATGATGGAGGAGATCGCTTCCCTCTTCCGTGTAGATTTCCCTGGAGGCAGATTTACTAAGCTGCGGGTTTGGAAAAGTGGAGATGTTGCCCATAGCAACCAATCAGATTTTAGCTGACATTCTTTAGTATGTAATAGGAAAATGAGAGCTAGAATCTGATTGGATGCTATGGGCAACATCTCCACTATTCCAAACCCGCAGCTTAGTAAATCTAGCCCCTGGTCTTTAGACGTTTAAGGTATGTTTGAGGCGTAACTTATTAGAATAACGTGACAAATGGGAAGACCGACCTCCAATAACCTGTCTAATTGAACCATATTTTCATATTGTAATGTAAAACAAAACCCCATTATTTTCAGAAAATATTAAGGTACTATATAAAAGAGCTCCAAGTAATGCACGCAAATGCATATCCAAAATGCTCAGGAACATAATGCAATCTTTTTGCTTCATATTGTATTCCTGTGTACACCTTGGGTTACTAGATCACTCATAAATTCAGACACAGAATAAATACACTTATTGCATGAGTTAACATTTGACATGTATACGTTGCAGTATGTATGTGAAATAATTGTAATGTTGCTGTGTCTGGATTTGAATGGCTTACCTTGTAATCCTGTGCACACCAATCAGACTTTGTGTTTTAAATCATTGAATGACATGGGTTATAACCGCGAAAACAAGCATTAGTCCAGCTGCACAGTGTACACAATACTGAATGACACCGTCTCTCACTCCAAATGTCGCAATGCAACTTCTTGTTGCCAGTTTACTCTGGGCTTTCTCTGGTTGGACTTACAGCACCGGCTGAAAACCTGTGGTGACATTTTTAACCTAGTTTGGGACATGGCAGATTGTAAAAAGGTCCACAACATATAAAAAAAAACACACACACACAAACTTTAAGGTTGCAGCATGGTTTTACTTTGTGAAACTACTTCATAAAAAATAGTAAGTGAACATTAATTTATTACAAATGGTTAAAACCTCATTTTATGTCATTGGAATTGCAATTTATTCCAACAGAATTGTGAGCTGTCTTCTGTTTGTTTTACAATACTATATTTCAAATATTTACATATGGCAATTGTTCCTGTTTCTCAGAACTGACGCAGTGCAAAACACTGTTATAACCAAGGACAGTAAATATACTGAGATGAGGATTGTAGGGTCCAAATGTAGATGATTCTGTGCTGGAAGTCCTCCCTCTCAGCAGCATAGTGTCCCAGGAAATTATTTGAAACCGTTACCAAGTATATTCTTACACTTATTGGGCCTGATCCAGACCTACGCTCATGAAACGCTCATGTGCATAGGATATTTATGCCAGCGTACGTACGATGCACTCCCATAGGCACTGCCCTTGGTCGCACTTACTCTTGCCGTCCTATGCCCAGCAAACCCTACCCTAACTTTTCTGATCAAAACCACGAGCGGTTGTAAGCTCCTTGCGTTGTTACGACGCTTAGCACGCCCGTACAATTTAAATGCCTCACCCGGCCCTCGGTGCGTATTCATAAAAATCGTATGCCAGGCAGGCCCCCTCGACCGTAGTTACGAAGGTGGTACGCTCAAGGCCCCATACGCTCAGAATTTCTGAGCATAAGATGAGCGTAACATCTGCCCGCGCCTGCACAGTAAGTACAAATTACCTTTTTTACGCTTACAACGCATCCAAACGTAGGTCTGGATCAGGCCCCTTGTGTCAGTGGGTAGATCCGTGTGCCCCAAGTTTAGATCCTGCATGTGTCAACTCTGCAATCATTATTCATTTTTTTTTTTTATTAGGCAGTTCAGACAATCGGCAAACATAAACAATACATTTTATTTACAATGTCAGTAAAACTTACTAAATAAGTAAAATTACCCATGTAATATTTATGAACACATTTGGTCAATTCACTTTAGTTAAATAAAATTAAACTATAAATAATATCAAATAAATCTAAAGCCAAAGAAAGTACCAAACAGTGTCTCTCAAACCATTTTGGATTTGATGTTGAAGATCAATAGTATTAATATGTTTCCCAACTATCAATGAATGTCCCTATACTTTATTGTTTCTTTAGTAAGATTTCTATTAATTCCATTTTGAAACTTGTAAATAATGTTTCTTTATATATTAAGAATGGTTATGTCCCTGGCTAAACCAGTGTTGTAATCTTGTCTTCTTAGCTGCTGAA
>WWET01003105.1:95261-105633 GCA_011038615.1 Limnodynastes dumerilii | reverse complement strand
TACAAATTACATTTCAACAAGTTTCTGGATTTGACAAGATTTGTGGTACACTGGTCCGAACGTTGGGACTAAAGAATACTATAAAAATAACCATTTAAAATAAAATTAAAAAACATTTGTTTTTTCTGTGCTAAACCTGTCATTTAAAAAAATTAAACAAAGGAATTTGGATACTAAAATATTTTAAAAAAGCATCACAACAGGATCACTTAATTAATCTGAATATAAACTCCATGAAAATGTTTATTCTCTCTTCAGATCTTCAGGAAGCCAATCCATAATTACAGAGAAGACTACTAGAGTAGGTTGTGTAATAACTTTGGCCCTGATTCACACTTATGTGCAGAATCTACATGCATATTTTTAAGATCAGTTAAATTGCACATGCCCAGAACCCAAATATATGCATGGAAACCATGGTCGACTGACGCACATACATGGACGTCAAACTTAGGACCGATGCACACATCGGCACAGAGCAAGTCCTACAGGCGTGGCTAGAGGGGCAAGACTTTTAATGCAAATGAGCTGCACATGTGCTACTAATGTACAGTATGGGCGTTCCAACACAGTTAGGACTGATTCACAGGTAGGAGCGCCTTGCGGAAACTAACATACGCACAGGAAAAGTTTAGGTAGCCCTCAACCACTCGTAAGATGAGGCTTTGTGCCTTCTCACTTCGTTCAGGACACACCTGCTGCATGCTTATAATCAATGGATGTGTTTTTAAATGAAACAAGTAAAGACTCGTTTATGAAATCCTAGGCTGATTTTACATTTTGTGCAAGACTTTAACCTTGTAAAGGTGCCATCATTTGGTTATAGTTTGTGAAGGTTTTTTGTAAATGATTTAAGTTTGTATACACCATTACGCTGACTTATATTTAACTGTATTGGTTGTGTTTATATATTTTTTTCAATGTTTATTTTTTAAATGTTTTAGAAGTCTCTATAAGTAGTAGAAAATTGTATTTCTAACTTCTTGCAGTATGTGTTTTTGTATGAAGTATGTCATGATTATGCTAATATCAAGCTGTATTTTTAATAGTTACTTTCTTTTACATATGTTAATGAGAGTCCGAGTGGTTTTAAGAATAAAAATGTCTTTACTTTTCCAAACCCTAATCAATTTAGTTACGTATCATTGCATCATAGGCAATTTTAAGCACCTAAATGCACAACTGATTTACAGCTAGTCTACAGGTACCTAATTATAGCAGTCCTGACACAGGGGGAATGGTTAACCGGGTTCTTTACTTTCTCTGAATCAGTATAGCAGATTTTTCACCTGCGTATATTCAGATAAATTCATAATTTAACTCAACTGTGAATCATTTCCTTTAACTTTACTTAATTTTATTATGGAGTTTGTGAAATATAATTAAATTTGGAATTGAATTAACATTTCTATGAGAAAATCTATGACACAAAATTAAGAGTATATATAACAAAATATATAGATTTTTAAAACCATTTTTCCAATAATCCTGATTATTCAACGCAGTAATGAGCATTAATTTGTTTTAGTACGAAGACAATATGGCAGCTAAAACGGGGAAATCATTTTTAGCATTTAAAACTCATATGCTCACACATCTTATGTCTATAATGAAAGCTAGATGTTTAGCTTTTTATAATTAAAAATGTAAGGTAATCAATTTGGGTTATTGTAATACAATGTAAATGTCTATTTATACACTGCTCTGAACCTACACTTAGTGGTAGGATACTTGTTAACAAACAGTGCTTTTGGAACCGTAAAAAAGGTGGTCAGTTAATATCTTTCAACAGACTATTATCCAGACATAAGTAGTCCAGTATTCAGTTTACATGTGACCCTGCAGGACTGCTACATAATGACATAATACATTGAGTTAATATTTCCACGCTATACAATGTCTCTGGTACCTGATTTAACGCTCCAATAGCTGGGGACATACACTACCTGATAACCTGGGCAATAACTCTGCCACACTGAACCCATAATAATAGGATCAGCACAGTTGTGGTCAAATAGCTTAGGCAGACTGAATGATTTAATTATAGGAGCAGGTCAAATTAGGTCCCTGCCATACACTGCATGATAATCAGGTCAATCAGTCGATAATCTTAGTGTGTGGTCAGCTTTACTTTCTTAATATATGACCATCAAGGGATGAGAAAGAAGAAAACACATAATGCAGAACATTAGACTATCACCAATAATAAAATATTAGGTTGATACATATAAAAAGGAACAAGTGTAACAAAAGCATGCAGTTCATTCAATCAAAACCTTTATGAATGTCTCTAGCAGTGATGAAATATGAAAATAATTATTATTTAGGGAATGCCAGAGACTTCTGTTCTAGTGGCTACTTAGTAAGCCTCATTGAGAACTCAAATCCAGTCCCACCAGATTGCTTTACAGAAAAAAAAAAAATCAGTTACATTAGTACATTTTTTCTATTCAGTAACAATGCAGTTTATTATGTCTAGTTCTCTAGTCTAAACTGCAACAGCTGTTTGATTTTGTCATCAACATAGAGTCCGCCTCTGCCTAATTTGCACTCCTAACCAGTTTAATTGTCAGATTGAAGTTTGCCCCAAAAAAAAAAAAAAAACAGCCTCCTAAGCTTAATATTAACATGTTACATCTAAAGATATACAAAGTTATCCAACATTTTGAAAATAACCTCTTAAGCTTAATATTAACATGTTACATCTAAAGATATACAAAGTTATCCAACATTTTGAAAATGGAGAAAAGAGGTATAACCATAATCTCAGGTCATAACCTATCCCCATAATATGATACACATCTGCTTTTACTTTCCTATAACTAGTTGCAATTACAGTACTTGGGCTAAACAAGACATACAAATATTCAAATACAATAAATAGAGAATAAAGATCTCTGCCTTGGTAACATGCACCCTAGTAAAAATATTGCACTATTAAGTTTAGATTATTTTCTGTTTGCTTTACACTATGCTGAAAATAATTGGTGTTTTTTGTAAAACCTTACAATCAGGACAGTGTAACTTTTTTATTGAAGGTGTTGAGTACACCTTCAATAAAAAAGTTACTGTCCTGATTGCAAGGTTTTACAAAAAAGGCAATTATTTTTAGCATAGTGTAAAGCAAACAGAAAATTATCTAAACTTAATAGTGCAATATTTTTACTAGGGTGCATGTTACCAAGGCAAAGATCTTTAAACCACAGGACTGGACACAAGCACTAGTTACATCACAGCCTGCTGCACGGACAGTACTTCTCCTGAACCATCACACTTATAAGATATGTAGACAGTGTAAGATTTGTGGACAGTCTGCCAAAAAGTTGATTTAGCCAATCATGCTGGTGAAGCACATACCACAAAGATTCTTTCCTCCGAATGTCATTTGTGGTAATCAGTAATGTGTGAACCATATAAACACTCAAAGCCTGGAAACAGTTTTGGTCACTTTATTAAATGAGATATTAAATATATTTTTTAAAGTTTCAACTACTAAACAGCACTTTCAATGGTGAAAACACATAGGATATTTCCAGATTTTAATGCTCAATCATTAAAAGCACAATCTCAGTCCTTCCGTATATTACAAAATAAAAACAAAAAAAAACTGTCAGAAGAGACTTTTCTATAGTACTTCAGATCATATTGAAATCAAAGAGCAGGAAAGAGAAAAAGGCAAATCTTCACAGCTGTATGATTTCAGAAGCCAAAGCTGGTTAAATGGACTGAAACTACTATACAACTGAGACATACAGGTACAATATCACAAATACCAAGCCAAGAACGCTTTACATCCAAAGTAACAGCATTAAAATGTGGAGAATATTGCAGGCAAAACTGTATGTTATACAAGCAAGTTTGCTTAGACTGTGCTTAAAGCTGGTGCAGCTAGTTAAAATGTCTAGAACATAAAAAATGATCCTTCCACATTTCTAAGTAAGTCTTCATATTGGTTAAAGCTGGATGCTCTACTTAATGCAGACAGTGTATGCAGCTAAATTGTCCATTATTGACTGGTCCATGTTGCATGTCCTCTTCCGGAAAAAAAATATGTCTCTTATCCAAGAGTCCTAATAGTAGAAGTCCGAGGAATCTGCCAATTTACCAAAGCGGTTTCTTCAAAGGTAAATGGACATTCTGCTTCATAAAGGAACTGCATTTGTTTTACTCTTTTTACAAGTAAAAATAAGACAGAAAAACATTGTACAAGACAGTTACAGTTTGAAAGCATACACTATTCTTTAGACAACTCTTTTAGCCAAATCAACAACGCAATTAAGTTATGATGTTCACTATTAATATGCAAAATGAACTGACCATTTAAATAACAAAGAAATTTATATATAAATGTTGAACTGTATCAAGCTGTGCCTTCCATGGAGACCATACTGCTGCAGCTTCTAAACGCAGCTAATGAGAGCAAATCCGCATTCTTGCAAGATTTTTCAAACTTACAAACTTTCTGTTGCTTGATATTATTAATTAATGTTATTCGGTATTTTCAGTATCAATGTTAGGGAATTATAAGACCATAATATTTGCAATTGCCATCTCTAGATTTCCTGATAGATGAACACAACATACAAACAACTTCAAAATGATTGACTCCAACTGCCGCATTTCAAATAGTCACAGCAATAGTTTGTAGCTTTCCATATCAGTATTGGCCATGGTACACTCAGAATAGTAAGGGAAAATGTGTATCGATTAATAATACAGGTGCTCAAAGTGCTTATAACAAAACTAATATTTAGAAAAATTCACCCTATAGTAAAAACCTTCACTGAGGAATACTTACCTAACTTCTCAGTGAAACAAAAAAAAGGCTGGTTGCCATTATAAAAAAAAAAAAATGTTTTTAAATAGGAAAATAACAGGATAAATAAGCTTAACCCATAATATTGAATAGAAATTCCATTCCAAACACTTTCTCATTAACAATTCGTACTTCCTTAAGGCTCTGTACAATGTAACCATGCTTTGTATCTTAGTAAGTAACTACATTTCTGTACTATCAAAAACAATATTAAAGAATGTCAAAAATGAAATGACACAAGGTCTCACTGTAAAAATACAAAGAATGGCATTTTGCCAAGTACCTCTGGTGGCTAGAGAGTGTAGCACAACAAAGTTAATTGTGGTTTTGGATGAACTTTAGTTTTGAAGCACCGTTAGGACAAATGAGTTACTTAGATGTTGCTATTACCAAGTGGCTTGTGTTTTGAAGACTTCAAGCCTTACTGAAAAAAAGTACAGTGTATGGATAGGCTGTGTAGACACTGAAGTCAATTCAAATATAATGAAGGGCATTATACAGGCAGAACAAAAGAAAATTGAACAGTATTTTTATGTAAACACCTATAACAAGTACTAAGAGAAATAGCAGAAAACTATATTTACAAAGGCACAGGGATGCAGATACAACATTAAAAAACTATGACAGAAAAACATCTACATGGACCTCAAACTGACCAAAGCTGGAAAAGTTAACAAAAACCCTAGCAATTTGAAAGTCCTTTGAAATACAGACGTCTCTGAATCTGACGGGTTTATGCTGACCAAAGAGCTTGGCTTCTGTAAATGAAGAAATGTGATTTCTATTCTGTACAATACTTATGCTTTGTCAGCTTAAGTGATGTTTCATTGACAAACTGCTTTCGAAACGAAGACCGATTTACTAGTTTTTCATGACGATGAGACAACTATTATCACCCAGGTTGTTGCTGAATTGCATTATATCTGAGTATAAGAGGCTGGTCAGGAATCACTAGAGATGTAATTCAGCAATGACACCAGTGTCATAAGTAGTATATTGGTTCTGAGTACTAAGGTATAACACCTATTTCTACACTTCCACTTGAAACTTTACCAGCGAGGCTATAGCTGACATACAGTGCATTTGCTACTGAGGAACAGCATGTTTTGTGTACAATATCGGTTTCTGTGGTGCTCTGGAAGTAGCGCGGCTAACGTCAGGATGAGTAGCTGGTGTTGTTACAGAAGGTGTGCTTTCATTGAAAACATGAATCTTCTGTGATTGGGGAGCAAGACGTTTCTGTGTAGCTCCGGGGACACTTCATCATAATTAGAATGCAAAACAAACATACTGCAAAACTTAGAGGGTACAGTTTGACATAAAAAAAATCCCAAAACACTTTTCCTGTTTCTTTTACAGTATGCCAACCTTTTATACCTAGTGAAAAGGAGGAAAAATAAAGGAATTTTTGGAGTCCATAAGAAGGTTTTAGTGCAATATTACATTTTCTTTGCCTGGGAAGGTCCGGCAGTTTTGCCTCTAATGGGAGCTTGTGGTGCTCTCTGCATGGGAAGGTTCTGCATACTTGCTTGATACATTCCTTGCAGGTCAATTTGTGGATAGTTAGCTGGATTGACAATAATGTTTGAGGATTTTTGCATTAACAGGCGGTTAATCGCAGCTTGCTGCTGAAAGGCAAGTTGTTGCTGCTGTTGCTGTTGCTGCTGCTGCTGGTTGAACTGCTGCTGTAATCTCCGGCCCATCAGTATTCTCTGTACACAGCTGATTAACTGCAGGAGAAAGAATAGTGAACATAGATCTCGCATATTGCCAGATGGCTGAGCCTTGGTACTTTGACTCTAATGCATTAAGTATTATACATTATAATGCACAATCTGCACATATAGTGGCATATGATCAGACGAAACAGCTCATTATCTTAAACACTACAAAGATTGTCCTTACAGTTTTCAGCTTTTTAAAGTTGTGTTTACTATTGACTAATAAGAATCTTATTTGCTATTTTATTTATTTAATTAATGGGGAATGGAAGTGTCAGCAGTTACATTACTACCTCAAACTTCAACCCCTTCATCAGCAGGTTAATAAATGAGAAATCCTTTTAAAGATTCCAGTCTGGACAGTTGGTTATAATGATAAAGATAATTACGTAGAATATTGAAAGATTCTCATTTAACAGAGAGTTGAAAATATATTTATTGTTTAACATTTTCCCTGCCAATATTCCCATTCCCCATATGTTAGTCTATAAAAATAAGTACTGGCCATTATTAATATAGCAGCAGTTTTATTTCTTTTGTATCTATAGTCTTATTGCCTTGCATACTAGAAACCACCCACTACAAACATACAGGCTGGATCTGAGAAAGGCTAAATGTTAGGAGCATTACTCAAGTATGAACCATAAGGTAACAAACTTTGAATACAAAAAGAGTGGATCATAGCGGCCATACAATTGGTACACTAAAGCCAACGTTCATCCAGCTATATTAGAAAACCCCACACCAAAGAGCACTAAAGAAAAAATAAAGTATGAATAAAATACAACATTTTTATGAATTACCCCTAAAATGAAAAGATATTAAATCTAGTACTTTAAACAAATAGTTACAAACAAGAGAAGTGCTTCTGCTAGTACTTTGCAGATGGTGATTGGGAATAAGTTTTTCTATGTTAGACTATGGAGGACCATGTAGTGCCTAGGAAGGTGGAGCGTGGTCATGAGATCGCTAGCTGCTATTAAGAGTGATTTCATTTCCGGATAGATTACGGCTTTGTATCGGTCTCTTCCCTCTATTGCTGGAACACATCTGGAATCCGTATATGAGCATTGCTGGGGTGGATAAGTATACTCCTGTCCTATTTTTATATTTTTGGTGCAGATATATTGCTATGCTATTACTGTTTAATTAAAATAACATATGCTTATGATTTACATCAATGCATATAGTATGGTATACCTTATGCTCTGTATAAACGGATACATTCATTATTATCTGTTTTAAGTAGAAGATATTCGCTTTCTAATATTTTTTGATTTTAGGGGCAATTCATAAAAATGTATTGCATTTAAACTTTATTTCTTTATTGTTGTTGGTGTGAGACTTCTCCAATACAGCTGGATGAGCCTAGGCTTTAGTGCACCAAACGTATGGCTGCTATGAACCCTCTGTGAATTCAAAATGTGTTTGTTGGTAAATATTGAGCCATAATGTCGCATCATCTACTTAGGTGTTTAGCACATCTTATAGTCTCTGAACTGGTGCGGTTAACCCTTTGTTGGCTTTGCGGAAACATAAGGTAATATGAAAAGTTAAATGCTTTCATTGAGTGTGTTCAAAATAAGGGGTTTGCTATGCTGTTGTATAAAGAATGATAAAAAAGCAAACCGAAGCAGTAATAAATAAGAGGACAAGAGAAAAACTGTAACAGAGGTATATAGAAAACCATGATTATTGTATACTGCAGTAATCCAAAATGTGGATAATGACATAAGTAGTAAAAATACAGTACATTTTGAAGAATACAGAAGACATTGGGCACTGCTGATATTGAAAATAAGGCGCTCACAAAAATCAAATCCCACAATGCATATTCACAAGAAAACCCTCCAGTGTGAACATGTCAATGCTTCAGTCATTACTCTGAAACCCTTTTTAATCACTTCACAAACAAAGCTACACAGGAAATTTAAAGGTTATAAAAAAAAGACGGTAAGATCTAATGTCCAGCGGGAGGGAAATACTTTCTGCTCTGAAATCAATTAGTAAGGGACATCCCACCAGATGGGAAAGCTATTAAACCTATACCCATCACTAATAGGCTGGCATCCAGTAGACAATTATAAGCACCCAATCTCAGTGGCAGAAGCACAGTTTCCAGTGTAACTACTGTAAGAGTTTCTCAATGTAGTCGGAAGGGACAACCCCCACAATGCAGAATGGAATTGCTGACAAACAGGGGGAAAAAGCATTAATGGTTGAGAATAATTTGGTGCAGGAATGCAGCTGATCTGGCCAGAACTTTGTGGAAGCCAAAAGATTCTTTAGCAATATGTGCCCCAAATAACTTGGAACCTGGTGACTGGAATGATTTTTAATTGTGTGAAGCCTGTTGCTGGAAATAACTGCAGGAAACAGTTGCATGAAAAATTCAAAGGGATTCCGCAGGAAGGATAATATTGTATTTTCTTGGTAAGGAATCAGCTTCTTACAAAACAAGTGTCTCTGAAGGGTAACCCCTTCATTACTACAAAGGAGGCCATAGTCACATAACAAGTAAAACCTAAAGAACCAGATTAATGTAAGAATGCTTTTGTGACATGTAATACTAGACATATAGCCCAGTGCCTTTCCCCTTTGCCGCTTTGTGACCAATCGTGTAGACAATGGGCCGGATCCAGAACTACGTCCGTCTTCCATAGACGGACGTAATTCAATGAATAGCTACTGCGCATGCGTAGTAGCTATTGTACGTAATCTGCCTATCGTTTCGATACGTAGATTACGTACAATAGCTTCTACACATGCGCAGTTGCTATTGTTCATTGAATTACGTCCGTCTATGGAAGACGGACGTAGTTCGGATCTACCCCAATGACGGTAAGTAAAATGTTTCTACAGGCAACATCCCTGTTTTCCCCCAATACACGGTCACACATGTAATAAGCCACTGATACTCTCCATACATACAAGAGGCCACTATATATTCTGTAACTCATCTGTACATATTACAAGATGACAAAGCAATAATTTATTTAATAGGACATGAGAAATAGTTACCATCTGCTGCTTGGAAAGGACGTCATTGTAAATGGCCTCTCGCCTTTTGATTTCCAACTCTTGGCTTGATTGTCTACTCAGAGCTAGAGACTGAACTTGGGCTTCTGAAAAGGTTGGATTCTCCTTCCACTAGGGAACACAAATTATAGATGATCAGAGAGGTGTGGTATGCTAATGGTCAAAAACAGACATGACATGAAATTCACATACCACTGCTGCTATAATGTCCTCCAGAGGATGGATCCTGGCAGAAGCGATGCTATTGGTAGCTTCTACCACTTTCTCTCGGCCTTGGTTAATGAGATCCTTGAAGAAACACAGGATTCAGATTACAACGGGAACAAGGTCAAATTAATGACACAATTTCAAAGAACATAAAACAAGAGGGAGAAAAACTATAAAATGAAATTAATATTTTTTGGTTTAAGTGCTTTAAGTTTGTCATGGTTCATTTATTTAAAAACAAGTTGTGTTTACATATACACGCACAGAGTTACAAAGCAAAGTCATTTAAAAGAAAATTAAAGAAACGCAATGTAGACAGGGCGATCACTTACCTCCAGTTGTCTGTTAGTAAGTGATGACAGTGCCCCTAGGTTTAAGGGCATGTAAGAAGATTGAGCATTGGTAAAATTGATTTGGGAGTAATTGATTCCCGCTGCAGCGGCCATGTTGAAACGACTAGTCAAACCCTTAATGTAGGAAAAGAAAATTAACATTATCTTTCAATATGTTTATAAAGTGGCTACATACAAGCAGGATTAAAAAAAATTCCATTATTAAAAAAAACTCATTAAATAAAAATAGCCCCTGA
>WWET01003105.1:71077-88056 GCA_011038615.1 Limnodynastes dumerilii | reverse complement strand
CTTTTTAATAAACTGCCGGCTTGAAAAAAAAAAAAAAAAAAAGCCGGTGTTTTCAGCGCAATCTGAACACACCAGGCTTCAATTTTCAAAATTTTGACCACTGCCTAAAAAGCTGGCTTTTTAGGCAGTGGCAATCTGAACGCGGTATTATTCAGCAGCCAATTATCCTACCAGCATGTTTTTGGCATGTGGGAGGAAACAAGAGGACCTGGAGAAAACCCACACAGACAAGGGAAGAACATACAAACGCCACACAGATTAGGCCTGGTCCGGGAACTGAACTCATGACTTCAGTGTTATGAGACACAAAAGCTACTAATTGAGTCACCGTGCTGCCCCAATATATAATAAACTATCGTAATCTAAATAAAATTACAATCAGTGTTATAAAGAACAGAAAATAAACAGAAACAAGTTGGGTAAACACTGGGAATTTTTGTAACAATCAGACATCGCTACTGTATATAGTCACAATTCTGCAGATTATCTTTGTACAATCCACAAACTGTTTCCTGCTGGATTGCACAGTAATTACCAGAACATTAAAGCTGACCATACACTAGAGATTATTGGCCCAATCACCCAATTATCGGGCAAATAATTACTATAGTTAGTGGGAAAAATACATTTGAAATGCTCAGTAGAAGTTTATGGTGCTAATATCAGGACCTTTCCCAAGGGGAAAACCATCCTGTTTATCGGCCATTTCCTGATGGGATCAATAATCGTCCTAGTGTATGCTGCGCTTTAGAATAAAGCAGATATCATTGAAAATTAAAATGAAGAACTTTCAAAATCCAAGTACTACAGTTTCAGATACAGCATCATGTGACAATTCACAGCAGTAAGATGTTGGAGCTATCTAACGATTATCATGTGATCTGTACAATTGTATTCAGCAAACCCTGCAGTGTGTATCCAGCATAAAGCGGCAAGTTCTCAAGTTATTCTACAAAGTAAAAACAAAAGGACCGGATCCTGAATTGGAAACAATTGTATGTATGGAACTCCATTCGAAAGTAAAGTGCGAGGGTAATGCACACACTGACTTTCCGTGCACTAAACCCTACCTTAAGTTTTACGCACCCGTCTCACATAAAATGTGGCGGGTGCAAAACGGAAAGTCTGTTTCCATGCGAATGGGAAGCAACCTCATGCCGTTATTCAGACTCCGGCCCACAGATTCTAAAGCCACATTTACAACTTCTGCAATCTGCATACCACCCCTCAGCCATAAAAACAAGTTGTCGTTTAAAAACAATTTAGTACAAAACAAAAACTACTTGTCTCCTTTCTCAGAGAATACATGTAAATATCATATGTTTCACTTACTAATAAATGATTACCACCCAATTAGTTCTTTATCTCGATAATTAAGATATAAAAGGTTGCTCTGTGGTTTCGCAAGGCTTACTTCCCAAAAGAATTTTGTGCTTACCCTCAAAAGCAAATCATGTATTACAATGAAGTTAACACATTATGTGATTTGAGGCAGACCACTAAAAATAAATGGCTGGTGTTGAAAGCCTGGTACTTAGGAATGCAAAGACTCTGCTAGAGCATTGTTCTGCCTAATACAAGCTTACTGCAGCCAAATCTAGCTGCACCTAAACCTCTCAGCTGCAAGGTCATTGTTGGTGGTCTGCACCTAAACAGTTTCATTAATATTTCTGGATAGGGAGGATGAGCTCAACAACATTGCCAGTTAAGAGGTTAAAAAAAACCCATTGTTTACTTCGCTAAACCTTATCCTACTAGCCTAAATATGATCTTCAAGGTAAGACATTCCATCAATCTCTCCTTGAAAAGGGACGTGTTTCTATGCGAAGGCAAAAGCCATTATTCTGCTGTGGTAGTCATCTAATATTCAAGTCAAGCTTCAGTTCACACTAGGTTCTCTGGCATTCTTTGTCTGTGGGAAAGATCTATGCTGGATAAGTGTGTGCTTAAAAGAAGGGGAGGAGGGGGGAATAGCACAGGGTTGTGGGTTACCTTTCAAAGAACCTCTGAAGTGAAAAGGAAAGAATTACTCTTGGAATATGCTCAGCAGACGTCTAGTAGCCTGCACAACTCCTGCAGTAGGCTGTTTTCTGCAAGTTTTCATACTCCTCCTTTTCATTGGACACACATGAAAGCTTTAAGTATTTGTTTTAGTGCAGGAGTCCCTAAAAGTCACGTTTGAAAGAGACCTGCTCATGCTGTTCCAATAAAAGTCACCAAAAGCATGCCAAAAAACGTAGTATTTAAAATACCCTCCACTAAAACAAGGGTGAAAGTGCTGCAAGGGTCACAACAAAACTGCCCATCCCTGTTCTCTGGTGATGTGCCAACAAGTCAATTACATCAGGTTTCTTTTATGTGGACAATATGGTGATGCCAATATATACAACACTGCACTCAGTAGACATTCCAGTATGGTATAAGGAAGCGTGATATCAGCTTGATTGTCAAATAAAAGAAGCAAAATTAAGGCTGAATGTTAAATGATCATTTTCTATATGTGAAGTCTTTAATAATAAGAACAGCACAACCAAATAAATGATAAATGTTCAATACAATACACATAGTAGGAATGTTAAAAGCTCCATCTTAGTGTTCATATTAACTAGAAGCACAAAAACATTTTTCCAGCACTGCTCTCCTTAATGCTGCATATTTTCTCTTTATCACCAGCAACTTCAGCAAATCCTACAACTACAACCCAATTTCCACATTAAACAAAGAATGCGTTAGCAAAGACACCGCTGTGATGATTACACAATTTACTGTGACTTGAGTATTCTGTGTATGGGAATAGTTCAGGTAAAATGCCATTTAGTGCTATCATTACCTAAAAACCCAGGATATGTAAAATGTCTTCTATCCGCACAGGCACATTGGTGAGCATTAATCTGTGTGATGTCAACCAAGGCACCAAGAGTTTATAGGTATGTGTTTTCCCCTGTATCTTTATCACACATTATTCCAACCAACATACTGGTATGTTAATTGGCTGCTGACTAAAATGGTGCAGTTTTTTTTTGCTACAGAATAAAATTGAAAATAATCACCAGTAGATGGCACTGTATTACTGAGCTGGGCATAAACAATGTGTATACATCAGTCTGGGGGACACTTACAGAATGTTTCAAACAAAAAATCATTCCAAAAACAGTCAATGAAACATCAGTATTATAAAAATGAATTGCCAATGCCTATGTATATTGCATGTGCCAACGACACATGATACACAATGAACATTCATGTGTATGATGGAAAAGGCGAGTGTAGTAAAAGTTGCTAAACACGCCAGATAGAACAATATGTCTGCATACAACCATACAGAGCATGGGCAGACTGGTGAATTACAATCGCTTGGATATCCCAATGAGCAATGTTGGATCAATAGTAAAAGAAATTAAACCTGCATCATATCACCCAGGGGTTAGAAGTAACTCAAAATTCTGCTTCAGAAGGAGATTTGTGAAGGAAGCCACAGAGGGCAACTATTATTCTAGACGCACTAGAGTTCAAAGGCTCAGACTGGAGTGACAGTGCAACAATTAGCCCAAGGCTAGAAAGAAGCTGCTACTGAAGAAAACTTCACACACTTCTTCTGCACTCACACCTATTCCTTCATCTGCAAGCCATTGCTTATGCTCATTTTAGTGCCTGGAACATGGGCTGTGCTTCCTACTAGATGCTTCAAGGAACTATTTTATATTCACAAATAACTAAGTACAGATTAATAACCCCAACTCTGAATGCCAATCACTAGTAACTGGACAATGGGAGATATGTACTTGGCTCCCCTTTAAAGCTACCAATCTGTTCGTTAGAATGACCCCTGTAAGTATCATCTGTATCCAGATAAGTGACCAGAGACAAATTGTCAGAGGGTAATGAGCACCAACTTTGCAATTCACTAGAAGTGCAACACAGGCTTCCATGGTGGGGTGTAAACAGGCAGTAGCACAGCTAATTACCGAACACTTAATTGCCGTTTCAATACTCACTCCAATAACTAGTCATTTGAAGCTCAAGTTTCTGATGCTGCAATTAGGCATGATTACAAATTATGTTGTCACCGCGGACAAATCTAAAGCACACCTAAAATTAAAACTTTGTCAACTAAATGGAAGAGCACATATCATAGCCCTGGACCATATTTAGAAAACGCATAATAAAGTCACCTTTGGCAGTTTGGGAGTCTCTCGCTTCTTCTTCTTTTCTGAGTTGGGGTCATCCAGTAGATCTGGCTCAAAAGCGTACAGCTCTGTCAGTTCATTCATCGTAAAGTGACGCTCTATCTGCTGCTGGTCAATTACTCTAAATGACAGGGACTGTTTGGCAACCTGACGATCATAGATCTTTTCTTCCATAGTACCCTAAACAACAAAATGGGCAGATAAGGATAAAGACTATAAATTGTATCCTGTATTGAAGCGTGCCTATGTAATGCCTCAGACCAATTTATGGCACACATGTTTTCAATGATACAGGTATAGATTGTGAATTAATCAGTAGAATATAAAAGGTTCTACCTTTTACTGTATTTTGTTTTATTGTAAAACTTATATATATATAAACCCATACAGTTAGAGTTTTTTTATTCTTATAGTTTAAGTTATATCTGTAAAACTACCTTAAACATTGGTAGCTACTGCAAACATACCATGATAACATTCAAGAACAGTACAATGGATGCTAACTGAATGCTCCCCTATGAGGCAATGAAATCCTATTACCAGCTGGTAGTAACATTTAGTGAATAGCCTATATACATGTGTTCATATACAAAAGCTGCAATACCATAAAAAATTGTAACAAACCTGTGCCAAAAACCTGTACACAAAGACAGCCTTGGTCTGCCCAAATCGATACACCCTGAAGATACTTTGTATATCATATGATGGATTCCATGAAGCATCAAAGATGATCACACGATTAGCAGCCACAAGATTTATACCCAGCGATCCTGCCCTTGTGGAAATCAAGAACAGACGTCCCCTGCGAAACAGCAGAAGGTTTACATGAAACAGGCAGATTAAAAGGAACAAAGTACCAATACAATCAATGCAAAACAATCTTACCTCACATTGGTTACGTCATTAAACTCTTCGGCCCACTTCTTCCGTGTCTGTGCTGTGGTTGAGCCATCTAGTCGGTAATAGTCAATGTTCCTAAACCATTTTCCTTCACCTAGGAAGCAAAGTCAAATGAATAAATTCATCACATGCCGTCATGATATATCTAAAGCCAAATACAAATATTTGTTAAATACGAGTGATTGAGTATTTTCTTTTGCCATATGAAAAATGCACTTACGTAACATACATAAATAAAGCTATTACCAGTATGTATTAACATCAGGGCAGAAATAATTTCTGATTTGCAAAAAGATTTATAACTAAACCTGTACATATTGCTACATTTTTCTTCTCATTGTTATTACTCCAGCATAATTACCCATATGGTATAAACCACAGGGTTATACAAGTGCTGCACCCATTTCACAGTACTATAAAATAGCTCAGCAATGAGTACAGTTAAGAATAAAATCTAATACATTTATTTATATTTTACTGAAGTTTGCTATATTATAAATAATTAGATGATTTATATGATCTTAAGCAAAAAAAACATGAAAACTTATCCGTAACAAAGAATAAAAATATCAAAAGCTATCACTGATTGTGGAGAACAATAAGATGGGTATTAAATTAAATGGACTGAATCCACCCTAATAGATTTGCTTCCAATTACAAATACACAATTTCCTCTACACAATTTGCAAACTGTAGTAAACGCAATTGCCTTCAAGGTCTAATTATTTTTGCACTTTAATGTAAAGCAGCTGCTTGTGCTTAATTAGACTACTAATTATGGTCTCTTTACCAGATGTTAAAAAAAAATAAATCCCAAAACATGAACATATAGCATGACAGAAAAGAAAGCAGCTCAAAAACTATAGCTGCATTTAATGTCAAGTTTATTGCTTTAAGGTGCAGTAGTCAATTTAATATGATTAGCATTGCTTCACAAAGTTACAAGAGTAAGCTACATAAAAGTACCTTACAAAGGAAGTTTAATCTATCACATTAGTGTTAGACTTAATTCCTAACCACAAAACATACAAACATAGCAGTATCTACAGAAAATTAGAGATGGGCACAATAAATGCATACATATTACACACAAATAGTGGTGGGATTACCATCCATGACCCCAGCGCTGAAAATCAATGGCCCTTATTCAGTTTGAAGATGAGGAAAGTTACACCTTGGAGTCAAATTAATTTTATTCTACGCACGCAGGGAGAATACTTTGCTTTTGCTTATTGCACACAGATAGTGACTTCACTTTTACCAATTTTTACCTATCCCCAAATTTTATAAGTTTTAATTGGATGTCAATGCTTTTTTCAGACTGCACATACATACAGATCTGACCTCCGTAATCTAGACTCAAGAGAAATGTCCCTTTCAAAACCGTCAAAGGGTCTGGGTTGTGATCATACTTGCAATATACAGATTAGGTGACTTCCAAACACTTGCACTCCCATGGGAAAAACAATATAGCCTCCGGTGTTGGAAGTCTGCCTGTGCAAGGGGGTGTTTACTATGCAAATGCACAAATACCTGGATAACGCAGCATTGCATTTATGCACCTTCTGGTTGCTCAGGTATTTGATTGCATCCAGCATATCTGAAATTGCTGTATGTCTTCTTTGTTTTGTTTGTATTTAATATTTTTGGTTTGTACCAAAACTACTGGAAACGATTAAAAAATATCTGATTTAAAACAATAAAACAAAGGCCTTGTGCTAAACCTTCAACATGGAAAATCTTCATGCTTTTAGCACTCTCTCTATTACCTTCCTAGAGAACCCCCATCATCAATTTCAAAGTCTCTGGACTCAGTTGCAATGATCACCCATCTCATTAGATTCAGTGATACGTGTAAAAAAAAACTAGGCCTGTCCACTGGCAGATGCAGTACCTAGGAACGGTAAAACGTCTATCACTTTCACCAGTTATTGGTATTTGTTGCAAAACATAAGGAATCATATGGATTTGGGAAAACACAACTCCTTGTAACATCCATTTTACGGTCACAGCATCCACTGTGTCCTACATATCTCTACATATACTTAATACAAAAAGAATATGACATTTGCATGTTTTGGGTAATCATCAGACCTACTTGTGACCTGCCTCATTTCCTGGTTATTTGTATAAAATACTTTGTCAATAATTTTAATAACTCCCTGCTTAGATAATGTAGTTAATGTAACCTACAATGTACATTGCTATGATACCTTTTAAGTTAATTCTGCCCGTTCTAACACAATCTCTGGAAGTAAAAAGCTCCCCATCCTAGGCTGCTTGCATCTAAGGTTTCAGTGAACTATTGGTTTGTCTATCGTAGAGGCCCTCCACACACAATGGGGTAGATCCAGACCTAAGTGCTTGTTACGTTTCATTGCGTAGCTTATTCACACTAGCGTATTTTCTATGCACTCCCCTCACTCGTATGTATTTTGGTCGTTTTATGCTTCCCAAACCCTACCTTTTCAAAGTGTATGTACTGACATACGTAATAGATTCACGTACGTTACGGCCTAACCCGGCCCATACTGTCCAATTTAAATGTCTCCATCCGCCTACAAAGCGTAACTACGGGTGTCGTATGGATGCCCCCGCCATAGGCGTATTTATAATGGGTGCAGGGTGTGCAGTGCACACTGGCCCCTCAGAACAGGGCATGTGGCATTCATCCTGAGCCCAGGGTTGGATGGGGAAGGGGGGCCATTCAGCATCTAGGGAAGAAATAGATGTCAAAGGGCACTGTAAGCTCTGTCTCAGGTAAGGGGGGGGCCTCCTCACTTCTTAAAACATCCCTGGCCCCCGCCCCTTTTTTCATAGTTACGCTAATGGTATGTACGTTCAGCGTTATGTGGCATATCTGCCACGCGCATGCGCAGTAGACACAAATAGGCGATTTTACGTCAGTGGCTAGCATACGTAGCTCAGGATGTTTTTATCTTCTTGACCACCATAACAAATCTTTTCAGATAAACCATTTGCTTGATCAGGATATCTTCTAGTAAAATCTTTAAAAGATTGTCAGATTGCTAGAAAAGAAAAAGCTAGTGTGTAGCCAGCCACAGACATGGCATTTCCCTGCTACAAGCACTTCTGTAAATATTCTGGCCAGAGTGGCCCGTTAGACACAGCAGTGCTGCAGAACGGGAGTGTTGTCAAAACAGGGATCCGAATTCAGTTTCGTAGTTACACGCATGTGTAGCAGCTTATTTACACTATCTACGTACCATTTCTGTAACTGTGAATCCGGACCAGGAATCTTAAGAATTACTACAGCTTCAAAAAGATTGGAATGTGGAGATTCTTCTGAGGACACCCTGGTGATCATTTATTATTGTAATAAATCTATTAGACTGTTCTTCAGTGCAAACCTTTCAGCCCTTGCAGTGTAGTCCAGAAATATCACTTTTTGGATAATATTTAGGATCCATCTTTTCTGTAGTCATTTGGTTCCACTGATCTAAAAACAAAACCAACCTGCCACCTACCATGTTCTATAGGGTTAGTACGGCTTTTCTGGAAATTCAAGCTAGAGCTGTGTCCCCTTTTGGCACTTCCTCCAGCAAAAAGGACACATTCAGGCCATCTTGTTTACCAATGACACGCTTTTGTTAGGATGTTTCCACTCCTCTGCAATCAATTCTTTAGTTACATGTGAGACAAGAAAATTCCTATTCTTTTTCTGTCTCCCTGAATGGATCTTTCAACTGTACATCCTCTTTGGTTTCCTGCATATTTAATACCTTATGTATTTTAACAGGTTGTCCAGCATATTTGGGCTAAAACTTGCTTCCTCCTGAGACACCAGAAAAACAGTTTAACAGCGAAAAAACTAAAAACTAAAATAACTATTAAAAATAGATGACTTCACTGAAAAAAAAGGGCAACCAACTAGCTAAAATGTACTCTTTAATATAAACAATTTAACCAACACATTCCACTACTGCAATAAATAATGACAAAGTATCATATGTAGAAAATATAAACAGGAAATTAGAGTGGTATAGCATACACCTTGAGAAGACAATTTGAGAAAGATATGGCACTGATACGATTGTCGAACGGGCCATTGAACATTTAAAGATACTGGGTTCTGATACGGTATAATTTAGAGTTATTAATTCAAGCCAAAAACTCCTATTCTAATTGGATGTGTCCTGTTTTTTATTTTGTGTTTCTTTGGCGGAGTATATTTATTATTTATTGTTTACTATTTGAAGTATTTACTTTATGGGCTACAAAATACATGAGTGATTAATTTCAGCCCAAACTGGGTTGATAATACATTTGTTAGATTTTTTTTTTTTTATAGATTTTTATAAGTTAGTATTAACTAACAAAATTTTTAATAAATATCAAAGAAAATCAATAAAAAATAAAAATAAGAAAAAAATAAAAAACAAAAGATATAAAAAAGAAATTCCTTTTTGGTCTGTTTAGATGTTTCCTATGTAAACTTAATTTTGTTTCTATATGCATCTGTGATATGGAAGAGAAAAAGAAATAAAGACCTAACAGTGTATATGCACCTATAGATATTTGTGAATATTTCTGTATATTACCAATATATGTGTATATAGAATATTATGCTGTATCATTTTTTTAATCTTATTTTAATAGAGTACATTTTCCATGGTATTGGCAACCAAGTAGATAGGATGTTTGTTCTTTTTAAAGTCCATGTTTTATAGTGGTTATTCAGCCCCTTTCTATCATCTCCTCGAGTTGTTTTCCATATGGACAAGATATTTTAATTAAACAATAACTGTGAAAGTGGTATAAATAGGAGGCTGGGACATTGGATATTCATTACGTTTTGAGAAAGTCCCAGGGGTGTGGCAAAACGCGTAAGCTCAAGACGCATCACTACCTCCTCCATACTGCATACTTTGCACATCAGTAAAATGGTGGATCTTTTTATATGCTCCCTCTGTACACACGCCTCGAGAAGTGCTCCTTGTATCAATACACCACTTAGCTCTCTATTGATAAACCCGATGTCAGATGTACCATCAACATAACCCAGGAGGCAACCCTTATAACCGGAGGTGTTAAAACAACCTGCGGACATTAACTGCTAAGCACCACAGGAGTAACGGTAACCATATGTTTGGCTACAATAGCCTTTATTACATGGTTTCCCTCACTTTGGAATATTGACTGCCACTACCAATTACATTCTGCCTAATATCTGTGTATAGGACTTCACACCATTTGAACTAAAGAGTGTGCAGTGGCATGATTTTAGCTTTGCATAGGGTTTAAATTTATTAGATTTAATATTAGGTCAACAGCTTGTATGATGACCATATCAGTGTCATCTCTTTCTCACATTGTGTCTTCTCAAGGTGGATGCTATACCACCCCAATTTTCTGTTTATATTTTCTACATATGATACTTTTTCATTATTTATTGCAGTATTGGAATGTTTTACAATTGAATTGTTTATATTAAAGAGTACATTTTAGCTATTTGGTTGCCCTTTTTTCAGTGAATTCATCTATTTTTAATAATTATTTTAGTTTTTTGTTTTTTCGCTGTGTTAAACGGTTTTCTGTTGTTTTGCTGGAGAGTTTGCAGTAGCTCTCCCTCACAGCTGAATTAATTAAGGGCCTGGGACTTTTTTTCAGTTTTTTTCCCCCTGAGACAATACAGATTATATGAAATTAGTGAAACTTCAAAAATCTGCCCTCCTTCAGCTGAGTCCTCTGATCGGTCACTAATGACTGGCCAAAATCATTTTAGTCTTGCTTAGTCATGAATGTATCAGACAGAGAAGTTTTCTGACTTTCACCATTGTGAAGAGGTTTATTGCTGTTCCGATGTTGTGTATTTTAGGCATGTTCTACAACACTAACCTCTGGTCTAGTCTACTAGCCCTACTAACCATTCTAACTACGGAATACATGCTAACAGAAGGAAAATATTTGTAAAAACTACACTAGGCTTTTCCTGACATCCTGGTCTGAGAGCTCTTTCTCCTCTATGATAAAGAATAATCCATTAATTACAAGAGAAGCCATAAAGATATTCAGGTAAATCCACTAAAACTGAATCCAACAAAATACAAGACTTCCAAACACATGAGCTGCAGTCAATATAGTGGTTCTGCATTTTTCCTCTAGCTTACCACCTTAGCAAGCCAGCCAGCAGCACTGAGCTGTACGACATCATTATGCCTGTTCGCATGACAGGAAGGGGCTAGTATTTAACATGGCGCCACCCGAAGAAATGGCAAGACACATGTGAGGCCAGTTCCCACCTCCTTCCCTGACCATGCACGCTTGGGTACCGGCCAGGGTAGCTTCAGACCAAAGTTCAAGCAAACCGCAGCATTGGCCGTAGGATAAGCCTTCAAACTAGATGAAACTAGAGGACACTCTCCTTCCTGACCCCTCACTAAAGCAGAAAAAACACTCAGAAAACAGGAAGGTATGGAGCATAAAGAAAAATTGATTTAAAGTTTTGAAAGATTAGAGAGCCGGTGTTTTAAACACAATGATCAGAAATTATTTTAGAGAAATAAGAAAGTTTAGTATAAACACACAATGAGCAAATCTGTCTGGACAGTCAATTCTGTTGCATCCCACAAGGAATATAATAAAGGGCTCTATTTCCATGGAACATAAGAACAGTCAATACTAAAACCAAAGCTTAAATGACACTGCATACCTTTGTAAAAAGCTGATTTGTCTTCTGCATCATCTTCCGACTTATCTACACTTGCCAATTCCAGAAAATCTTCAATCAGGTCCAAAGATATGAGAGACTGGCTGAAAACCAAACTAAAGGGAGGAAAGAAAAGTCTCAATTTCGTACCAAAATGCAATGAGAGATAACATATTAGGCAGGTAAAGTTTAAACTGCTCATATTATATTAATATTATATCATCTTATATATCAAACTTAAGCTGGCCATACATTGGGACGATTATCGATCCCAGCCGGGATGATTTTTTGCAAGGGAAAGGTCTCGCTATCGGCACCATACACCTCTCCTGCTGGGACCGATAATCCAAGCTGAAGAGGGGGTTAATTGTACTAGAGTGTTTCTGGTGCGTTTATTGGACGTTTTAAAAATTGATTCTGGCCACTAACTAGAGCGATTTTTGGCCCGATCCGCTATAATTGAAGGACCGGGACGATAATCGCTCTAGTGTATGGCCAGCTATAGCCTTGGCGCTATTCACAGGAAGACAAAAACAAACTATTTTTTGTAACATGCCCTTCGCACATGTTTGATAAATTGTAATCACTCCTTAATTCATTACAGACTACCCGTTTTGCTGCACATGGAATGGCCAGAATACAAGGACTGGATGCAGATTTTCTCAAAGGGATTTTTTCTGATGGCTGGAGCCCTTTTGCAGGTGCATCAGAGGATCCATTTCCATCCTGGTGCTAAATCTGATGGAAGGGTGGGACAAAACAGGAAACACTTCTGCTCTGTAGAAGAGGGAACTTATGTAGATTGTACAGTAAGGATTGCTTTCATCCATAAGCACAACCCAGGTTTAACTCCGTATGAGCAAGTGGATTGGCCTCCACTCCTCTGTATGGAAATTAGGATGCAATGAGATCTGCTAGGGTCAGAAATCAGACCACAGCAGAGATTTGGATTAAGGAGGTATATAATCAGGGGGACTTTTCAAAAAATAAAATAAATAAAAAAGGATATGTGGTTCCTGGTGTAGTTAGGGGAAATGATGGCCTTTGCACCCTGCCATGGCATAATATAATCCGATTTTAGCAGGATTACATTTTGTGGTTTTTAACCAACGTATAGTTTCTTAATTCCTCTCTCATGTACTAATCAACACTATTGGTCTGCTATCTATGTGCTTGACCCACTACTGATCTAATTAAGCACAGACACAAAAGGGCACAAAGACAAAGTATTCATGAACTATAACTTACACTTTATCACCAAGCTCCTCTGCCATGCGAAGAATCTCAAACAGAAGCATTATTTTCCCAGAATGTTGTATAATTTCTGCATCAGCATCAGTAACAAAATCTTTGTACCAATCAGCAGCTGGGCTTCCTGGAGTGGAAGAGGACGTGGCTTTGCCAATAGTGGGAAAAAAGCAAGGCGAAATAGGTAAAGGTGTGCACGAAGCAAAATGTCTCAAACTCTCATCAGAAAGTTTTATGAAGTGCATTTAGTTGATAGGCTAATGATCTTGTAGAAAATATTTACTACTAATACTGGTAGACAAGGATTTATTTACATGAGTTCCTTTTAGCAAATGAAATATATACTAGAAAGGTAAAGCCATCCACCAGGAAAACTACTTTGAAGGTCACAACTTAAGCCACATGCTATGTCTATCATCACATCACTCTGACCACAGGGACAACCGTACACAACACCTGATAACAGGATCAGCCCAGAGAAGGATGGATCGGTCTGTCTGTATTCCACACATTTACATACATTACTATTTGATAGCAATCATTTCCCAGCATAAACACAAAACTCTGACATATCCAAAACCCAATTTAACACGGATTAAGAAATATGCTCCATATTCATAGATCAAACTATAGGTGTATGTGTATATGGATCCCCCACTGTCCTTTTACTACTCATAAGCCATGTGCATTATTAACATACTTTAAGTGGTGCTTATGAATTAAAAAATATCCTGCACTCTGATAGGGTGAGAGGCAAATAACAAAATAGTGCGGAGAAACGTGAAGCTGTTATAACTGTGAAACAGTTCCGGGGCATCATTGAAAAACAAAGCCCTTTAATATTCTTTTTAGAAAACCCGTAAGTGGTTGAATCTATAAACTACATATAATACAAGTAAAGAAAAGCTGGCAAACAGTCGGAAAAAACAAACGTCCTTCGGGAGAGGCATACGTAAACATTCATTATCTATTAAAATGGTCTTCTGGCTGTGGCTTGTACTGAATAAAGTTTTGCAAAAGGAGCGTAACAATAGCCTGCGCTGATAGTCTTGATACTATGTATAAGCCTCAGTATTCAATAAATAAATGTAGTAAATCATAACACATACATTGCAGCAATATGCTTCAGCTGTAACATTAAACAATTGTCCAGAATATTAATAATCCATCTTCCAGGGTATATTTGTCCTTTGAAGTCCTTGTGGGTAAGTGCCCAAACTGAGGAAGGATTACTCAAATATTGAAACAAAACAGAACACAAGTCTAGTCCTTATAGCTCAATCCAACAATGTGGTGTGGTTGAAAATTGTTGTGAGAGTTGCATCACATATAGCCTCACCGTTATCACTAGTGAGATATTAATGTGGAGAAAAGTAAGGTCACAGTGCCGTTTTGTAGGTCGTGAAGGGGAACTGTATTGGGACGCCGACTAGAAGTTAGCTGCTGTGTCCGAGACGCGGTACTGATTAACAGCTGGTAATCGCTGTGTCTCCGGTTGTTTTTGTTTAATATTACAGCTGAAGCATATTGCTACAATGTATGTGTTATGATTTGTTACATTTATATATTTAATACATAGTATCAAGACTATCAGCGCAGGCTATTGTTGTTACACACCTTTTGCTAAATTTATTTACAGTCTATCTTGAAAAAAATAGATAGTGTAATAATTGTTACACTATTGTATACACTATAATTGCAGCAGCTACTATTAAGTGGTGCTGTACACCCTTAGAAACCACTTTTGTATCTACAGAATAAAGTGCACATTACATAATAACCTTTTATTATCAATGGAAGACTAACTCACTTTCTTCTGCTTTGACAGGAACAGGACTGCTGGCAACCTCCTCTGCTTTGGAATCCTTTCCATTGCCTCCACGAGACCTTGAATTCCACACCTTTATTACTTCAACATCATTATCACTTTCTTCATCGCTAGAGCTGTTGTCCTTCTTCCCTTTTCCTTTTGATTTTTTCTTCCTAAAATTCAACTTCCAGGGTTATTATATAGCTGATGGTCACTTATCCAAAACTGCTTTAAAAAGCCCTCCAAAGAAAACTCTCACTTCCCTACAAAACTAAAGACTAACGTCGAGTGCTGGGGAATTTAGCATTGGCATTTATAGGAAGCCTACCCCTAGGAACTTCTAAAGTATTAGTATAATATACTATTCATTATATAGCTAGTACAAAAAAGGGTCTAAAACCAATTAAGCTACTATTTGCAGCAAAAAAATATACCATCCAGGCTGTACAAAGAAAAAATGTGCATTACAGTTTGAATCATAACTTAATTCCAATTTTGGCAAATGGCAAAACCACAAGTAAAATCAGTTGGCATTTATCTTTGTTTGACTAATTCCTGGTGATCTTTCACATTACGTTATTGTTAAGTGATTTTCTGGCAGAAGATGATAAACAAAAGTAATTATTCTTTTAGGTAGAACGCTCTGTCACAGAGGCCAATTTTGATTGCATTCATAATAGTGCTGTGCCCATTGCAGCGATAGGTAGACCGTCTAAACGGGGGGTTTCTGTAACCCCTTCAGTGCAAGTTTCACATGTGCTTACGCTGCGACTTCTTCGGCAGAACTAGGAGTCATTGAAGATTCATCAGAGTCCGATGCTATAAATTCTTCCATGCTGTCTTCATCAAAGTAACCCTACAGAAACATATTGATCATGTAACAGAAATCAGTTCTCAGTGCAGGCACTGTCGTGTTAAATTGAAACACATCTGTTCAGTCACTTGGAAAAAGTCTGGCTTACATCATTTCAAACAAAGCTTTAATAATGGGTATATATCTTGAAATATAAAGGAACATGATCACAGATGAAAGGCCAGCAAGGCAAATCTATAGCACTGAATGGTCTAAAAAACAAATTTCCATTATTTCACCGAAATTCTACCCACTATTTGGCATACTTTATTGGGGAAACATTTAACAGACAAAATAATGTAGTCTGATATCTGCCTTACCTTATTTTCCTTACTAATATAGTCCAGCTGCAGGCACCAAGGGTGAGTCCAGATCCTACTTAAAACTTGAAAGTCCTGGAAAAGCTTGGTTCCAGATTTAGTTCGTCCTCCTCCCTCAGTATTACCAACACCTGTTAAGGTAAAAGGATTAGAAGAGAGGGCTACAGCAAGGTTTTACAAGATCCAAGCATGTGTTTTCATTTCACACTTTAATTCTCAATGCAGAAATCTGGTTTTGAGCATGAGAAGTTAAATTTAAAAGCAAGTGCTTTACCTAAAACCACAAAGAAATCCACAAACTATAACTTCATTTAGACAGAATAAACCTATGCGACAGAATAGCTGGATGCCAAATTACTGCTGTGCATAGAGCATTACGAATGCTGCAGAGTGTGCTGTGTGTGCGCGATTCACCTATATGTAAGGCCTCAAACCTATTCTAGGGATTACATTTAAGAAACATTAAAATGTTTCTGGAATTATTAGTTAACCTTTGGTATTCCATTATTCTGTGGACAACAGTTGGGAATATGTGAGGACAGCACAGATGTAAAAGCAGTCACTGCTCAGTATATGTACACAGGAGACAGAAATGTCCTTAAAGGCCACTAACTGATAAAATGCTGATTCACACACAAAAAAAAAGTTGAAAACTATATTTCCACTATGATATTGTTTAGGATTGCAATGAGTGGGCATAATCTAATAATCCACTTGGAAGTATACAGCTAGTCAAATTTAAAAGTATAAACATAGTTGCAAAAGAAATATGGGATTGCCATGATTTATGAATACATTTATAGTAAAAAGTTATACAAGATTAAAATGTATTAATCAAAACAAGGTGACAACCTTATAATGTATATGCTAAATATAAAACACAAGCAACCACTATCCTTTAAGAACTTCTAGCAATTAATTGCCTATTCTTCAAAGAAAAATTGCTGCCAATATTGTGGGCTGACATTGCTGATGAGATAAATATATATAA
>WWET01003105.1:56445-70539 GCA_011038615.1 Limnodynastes dumerilii | reverse complement strand
TATATATATATATGTAGTTTTGTTTCACGTTTCCAACACTGTAGTTTGGTTTTAGACAACAAAAAAAAAAATCAGAAAGTCACCTAAAAATGATAAATAATTAACAAGAAAAAGTTTAGAAAGTACAAAAAAACTTTTACAATTATAATTTGTATTAATCAGAAAAGGCCCCAAAGTTTGTGACGTGTTAATATCAGCAATATTCAGAGCTACTGAGAGATCAACAGGATGAACAGGCAAAAATTATGCTTCTCAAAACCTTAGAATAGAACAAAGTAAAAACAAGAAAACAAACCGACAAGCAATTCTAAATATATCTAAAACCCTTACAAGCAGGGTTCAGCATTTATTAGATTACTTACAGGACTCCCTCAGGGTAAAGCGGCATTACTAATGCACATGATTTATTAATATTTCTGAATCGGTATCTTATTACCATCAAATCCAGCCTAATGAGACTAATGATAATAGTCTGTCCAAAAATTCAAGACAAAAATAAGCCAGTTGGCAAGTTATCTAAGGCGTTTTTAACTGCACATAAGTACAATCAAAACAATTAAAGACAATGGTAGACTTTTTGTACCCAGAATTAACATCTGCTGGCAATAATGCATCAGTACATGTTGTAATTAGACTTATGATATCATTCCATTTTCAAATTAAAGTTGCTAAAAAAGGACAATTCCTGCCAGGGCCAAAAGACAGAAACACTGAAAGGAAAACATCAGAAATGTAGAAAAGAATATCGATTCTAAATCTTATGTAAAAAGTGCTAAAAGAATAAAAACGGCCTTTCAACTGACTGTTCAGGTACACAATATAGAAGACATGGGTGCCAAGAACATCACATTGTGTACACTCACCCCAGCACCGTGTGATAACAAGGACCACACTAGTGGAGGTTAAAAAAATTGTAAGGTGTGTCAGTGTGATTTTGTACCATATATTATTACCACCATTAACAATAACCATAAATAATGATCATATCCAGACTGACAATATTGCAGTGCTCAGAGGAGAGATTTGCCCACTGTATCCTGACTTTGTGAATGCAAGAAAAAGCTACTTCCCTTGCAAGTAAAGGAATCCGACAGAAGACCCCTACCTTGAATTGGGATGGCTGGATAGTTTGGAAAATAAGGAGGATGCTTAGCTCACTGTACTATTTGCAAACCTCCCCACCAACTTGGTACACAAGCAGCAAGCATTCTGCAACACCTCAAGAAACGGCACCAGTAGGTAATGCCAGATACTGATCTGTATAGGGAATGTGGAGTATGTGCGACTGGGAAAACAACCTTTTTGCAGGCATCTGAATGCAGTCCAATAAGTTCATTTACAGTGGGAACAATTTCCGCAGTCATCACAGAACATGCATCCCTCTAGCATCGAAAGGAAAATAATGAAACAACTGTGCTGTGCACACAAGACATACTCAGCATTCCCATATACCCATCTATGTAGACCAGGGCTTCTCATACAGTCCTCAGGAACAATTAACAGTGCATGTTTTCCACATTTCTCAGTCAGTAATGAATACACTTGTGCAACAGCTAAAAGACCTGGAAAACATGTGCTGTTAGTGGTACCTGAGAACAGTGGTTGAGAACCCTTGATGTAGATCATGGTTATATGTAGTGTTTGCGCCACAGCAATAATAGAGACCAAATTCTGTAATTAAGCACAGTAGAGGGAAGTGAACTCCTGTCAGTCCCCTCTGAGGTCCGGAGTTATGGACACTTCCGCATCCATAACCGAACCTTAAGTTCACTGCATGGATCTGCGCCCGTACAAACGCAGATCCACGCGGATATGCTTCATGCCGCCCCGGCTTGCATAAGTCCCTTTGTGTTAGTGCCTGAGATACCAGCCCTATATGCCTGTTAATAAAGCATCAGACCTAGATTTGTGAAGATAAAATCAAAAAGAAAAGAAAAGGGGGGCAAAGGAGATAAATCAGCACAGAAATTGTGTAAAGTAAAATTGTGGTATTAGATAACACAATTACTCAAGGGCATGTTGCGGCAGCATGGTTACAATATATACCTAAAGGATGCAAAAAGAAATGGAACCACTGCAAGGTATAATGCGGCAGCAGTGATCAGGTGTAACCCAAACCATAGCCAACATTTTATCAATAACTTTTTCCACCTTGCTGACCAAATAGCAAATGTCATTTACCCAACAAATACCAAGTCACATAATTCAACAGCAAAGGGATATTTTTTTCTTTTTTAAATGAACAGAACTCCATAAAATAAAATGCCATTTTAACATCTATCATTGCACGCGTCCATTGTGTAAGAGGTTGCTGACTATATACAGAAAGCCACAGAATCTTGATAAGCCAGACTTCTTATTTACATCACATAATAATTTACCTGTTAAGTGTTCCAAATAATAACGATAGAGTTTGCACTGTATTGGTGTCACTCGCACAGATAAAACATATTCATACTTTGGTGGTAAAAACTTTGTAAGAGCCGTGTAATCTCTTCTCTGAAATAAAAAATAACCCCATCAGTTTAATGCTCTAAAGGCAATTTCTATATATTTTCTAATCTTTAATACAGTGCTAAGAAAGGTGCTTATCTATCGCCTTTGTTTCTGTTGCTAGCAATTTAACTTTTTCTTTCATGCACGTTTTAATTTACCTGAAAAATGGATTGAGTGACTTCGTGTGTGTGCGCGTGTGTGTGTGTGTGTGTGTGTATATACATACACACACACACACACACACACGTCTTATAGTGTTGTCTACATAACAGTTTTGAATAAATTCATCAGTTTCCGGTCACTATATTTTGAATGGTGGGAATGCAATATTAAAAGCAGTCATTCTCGAGGTGAAGTCACGATTTAGAGTTGAAATAGCACACCTGTACACATCCAGCTAACATTTCATAGAGAATGTGAGCCCGTTTCTTCATCACCCTGACATCAACTAAGGTTGAGTCTGCACACTGGCCATTCTGTATAGGGTTTATAAAGCGGTTCCGGAATTCCTTTGTAGAGCCAAGCAGGTTTTCCTTGATGAAGTTAACCATGCAGTGATCTATTGAAAATAAACCACACATTAGAACATCTGTTGCTTTGCTTGTTTTTTATAATATCGTGCTATAGCTAGAAATTAGTTCTGCTTGGGATTTAATACTAGAACACGTATTTACATACAAAACATGTAATAGAAACCCAAAGGATAGGCCAAAGGTATGTAGTGTAAGTGATTTCTTAATGTTGTGCTTATGTTATAAAGAAGTCACAATAAAAAGAAAGGCTAGACACTGCTTAAGATTAGTGACCTGCATATTATAATCTAAGGTATGACCGGCAAAACATGGCTTATAAACAGCAAGGAGAGGTAAACAATACAAATATATTTATTTCTAAATATTATAAACATATTTATCACAAATTATTAGTGCAAAAGTATATTACTATCAAAAGATAATTGAAAATAAAGTGAGTAAAATCAATCTTATAGGGCCAGATTCAATTAGCTGCAATGACGGGAAAAAGTGTGCACTGCGTTTTTTCCTGTCATATACGGTATGAAAAATAGGCAAATTTTTATGCGCACCTCTATGGGGTGCGCATAAAATTCACCCCAAAAAATTTCGCAGAATTAGCTTCGCACCGCAAAATACGCTGCTGCGAAGCTAATTGAATCTGGCCCATAGTATCTAGTGTCACTGTAACACATTATAAACATTTGACCTTTCCGGTGACAACATACAGCATTATAGGAGACAACTACTTACATTCCACCAGGTTATTTTGAAGAGGAGTCCCTGTCAGGATTATTCGTCTTTTTGTCCTTATAGAATTCATAGCCTTTGAAATAGCAGATGCTTCATTTTTAAGAATATGCCCTTCATCACAGATCACAAAGTCAGGGCCTAGACCATGATAAATAATAGTTAATAAAATAAAATCACGTCATTTAAAAGCTTTTAATGTTAACTTCTTAAACATAAGCAAAGCATATCTAAAGCATCATTATGTGACATTTTGTTACCTTGTTATATTACTATGAATATCAGGAATTATAATAAACCGTTAGACATATAAGAGCTTTAAGGGACATAATTAATACCTGCTAATCCGAAGCAATTTCAGTAAAGTAAAAATCTGAACAGTGCTCTGGGATGGCCAAACAGTAATAATTACCTCCAACACACACTACATGCAGAGTTCCTTAACAATATGCCTACATTTACTAATAAGGTTTTTTTATGCCTGCTATTAAGGGAAAAAAATATGTAAAAACATTGACTATAGTATGTATTTAATAAATATAAATTTTCAGCAAAAACTCATATAGTGTAAGCTTATTGTTCTTTAAAATGCTACACAAGTGACTGCATTAAAGTTAAATGTGAGCAACACCACTAATCTGTAGTGTTATTCTTAAATGCAGGTGTAATGCTGATCTATTGTATAGTCTACAAAATAGTCTAAAACAAAAAAAATCCCTTACTTTAACCAAGAAAATGTAATTAGAGGACCAGACCATCTAACACATTTCAAGTACTGCAACACTGCTGAAGGTGGTGATACTGCCACCTGCTGGCCGTAGTGAGCATACAATAATCTTTGCAACCAAACCAGTTGCTAAGGAATAAAAGAAATTTGTTAACCTATCAACTCAAATAAAAAAAAAAAATAAAAAAAAAAACAGACACCATACAATTGCTGGCTATTAAGCTATAATCTCACACACAAATAAAATATATTTTTAGAATTCTTTTTTACATACACTGGTAGACAGAAACAAGAAATGACAAAAGTCTTTACAGCCGTTCTCACAGACCACATTCAGATAACTTTAATGTTCCCCTCAATGCTTTATGACTTTTGAAGCATTTTCATTTCACTTTAAATTTCCTCTGTACCAGCTGGTAACGCTAATGTGAAATATCTCTGTAACATTAACACCAGATAACTGCTAGCCACTAATAGTCAAGCGTGTACATGTAGGTCTGAGCTACCGGGACAGAGTCATTAGGAAGGATCAAGCTGTGCGCTTTATACCTTCATGCAGTACCAGCAGCAAGTGTTCCGGAGAAGGGAAGCATTTTCCTGCTTTTATGACGTGCAAAGTAGTAAAAAGAAAAGATACTGCGGACTTCACCAAGTGACCTCAAATGATAGGAAGTATGGATTTCTGTGGCATGCCTTCAGTGGAAACATAAAAGCCAAAGCCTTCAGGCATGTGTTAAACCCAAGTAAGCAAAAATAATGCATGTGTTATTAAAAAAGAAATCAAAGGCAAATACAATCAAACTCCAGGTTATTTTCTTAGCAGAAGAAGTGAATTACACTTTGCTAACACAAACCAGCAATGTTATGTTCAAGTTAATTAGGAAGTGTGCAAGGCTATCTGTTGTCACCAGTACGGGATTTGTCTGCTGAAACTCTATACCATGAAGTCTGTGCAGGTTTTTCCTCATCTTATTAATTGCCCATATAATATATGCACCTTACAGGGGGAGTGGTGAGTAAAATGTGCTTGCTTAAAAGAGCAGATTAAGTGGTTTACAGAATTCCAAAAGAAAAATAAATACAAAACACATGACTGCACCACTTGCCTGCTTTACTTCGTGATCATTGGATTTTAAACAAGGCATCAAATGACTGAACGCAAGACCCGAGACTCAGCCTCACAGACTACTCAACAGTTTATTTTTCTGTTTGAGCAGTATAGTTCTTGTGCCAACATGTAGTGTGACAAAACTGTTAGCGAAAGCGTATGGAACAGGATGCAAAGAGCATCAAAATCATTTTAAAAACCTCAACTCCTGTGAGTAGTAAACGGAAAGAAAAATCACATAACACAGTGTAGCAGGTATACATATATAAAAGTAGATTTTCTTTAGTTTTAGTTTACTATTCAGGATAAAAATTGGAGCTTTCATTTTATCCATCAGTATATGAAAAGAACTATAGTACTAAGAAGTATTTTATATAGAATAAACCATCTCAGAGTACTGATCAATAAACCAGCATTGTGTAATCTCCGGTGTAAGATGCTAGTGCTTTGCTTGATAAATGGTCCTTGCTCTTAGGTATTATTTCCTAATGTCTTATACATTGTAAAGCTTGCGGGCAGGGTCCTTTTACTCATCAAGTCTGTCTTATCACCCAGTCATGTTAGGACTGTTAAGATCGTTGGGTGCTATGTAAACTGATGGTGCTATATTATAATACATCTCTCTATACATTACTTACTGCAGTGCAGACAGCTTAGCCTATAACAATTCCTACAATTGCTCAGTTCTTGGATACACATTTAGCCTATAAAAGAGAACACTTCCTTCCCTTATTTACAAAAACCAAGAGGGAATCGAAAGTGGGGAGTGGGAGCAGCACACAACTTTGTATTCCAGTTTTTTAGAAGCATGTACATGAAAATCACCCAACTTAAAGAAATATTTACATAAAGGTTGTTCATATTTAGAAAGAAATGCATCATTTTTTTTATTAAAATGGTTCCCAGCAGTGAACCTTTCCCTATTTAAAGGCACAGCAGTGAGCCACTCCATGGCTGCATTTTACTGGCAGTCATGTTCATCGCCAGCTCTGACTCACCACCATAACAAGCTTCAAACAGCACAGCTGCAGTTCAACCCTGTCTAGTGCAGCCAGAAACTACTGGACCACAGCAGTGCGTTATGTCTGCTTTATGTGACCGTGTTGTGCAATGTTGGGATTCTGTACAAAAACGTATAAAACACTGCTAAAGTCATAAACGTTCTACTTTGGGTCATATATTTACTATCGAGGAAAAAGAAAAAAGTAAATATTAAATTTAATACTCATAACCACAAACATTAGAAGTCGAAACAGCTGCGGTCTCTATTGTAGAGCCAGGGATAAGGAGGCACTGATGATAATCCCTGTCATTTTATTTCACTTTTATCAAAATAAGTCATTCCATACTCTAAATAACGCAGAAACGGTTAGTCTATCAACAGACAGCAGCGACTGTAACTGTGAGGTCAAACACACAAAGTCACAGACAAAACATGCAGCATGCCTTTTCCTACTGCCATTAATATATCAGCCATCATTAACTCGTGTGTACAACCTCATTTCCTGTAGCTCTTATGGCAAATAAAAAACTGAAGAAAAATTTAATTGACCAAAATCATGGGTTTAACGAAATAAAAAGCCATCTTGAAAGTAAAAAGGATAACAGTGATGTGTACAAGACGATTAGGTGACTTAATGGAAGAAAAATCAGTTGTGTGCATTGACTTCATTAACACATTCCTCCCTTCCAACACTTGCAGCTTTAATATGGTGTTAAGAACCTGTTTAAGCTGTACAAAGTGTATCATTCATATTAGAATATATTAGGAGTCCCCATTACATTGTTTTCTGTGGGTGTCCCCACGGTTGACAGGTTATCAGCATCCTATGCTCTTTTCTGCAGAGCAAGTTCCTGATAACAAACCATTTAAAACTTCTCATGGAGGCAGGGAGAAATCGGAAATAAAAATAATAATCAGATCATCATATTACCAGGATCAACAAGGGTCTTTTGGTACAATTCCTTCAGTTTTTTACTCTTCACATTTCTTCCTTGAGTTAGGTTTCTGTACATTTCGTAACCGATAATTAAGACCCCACCATCTTCATGCCAGCGTTGCATCATCAATCCTCGCTCTTGAGGACGCTTCACAGTGGCAAGTTCAATGACCTGATGTAAAGCACACAGACAGTTAGAATGACCATACAAAATGCAGGTGAGAAATGATGCATATAAAGCATCAGACTGGTCACTGTATTAACCAAGAGTCACCAATGGCTTTAAAAGAATCTATTATACATTTACTAGCATTTCCAAATCGTAATTAAATAAATATCATTACTACTGAATCTCCCTTATATTATAAGCCACTGCAATGTGAGATGTCTATAAAGAATTACATAGCAGCATTATAACCATGGGCTCCTCCTGCGGACTCCACTATTTGCTTCAATTGTTACTGTTGTTCTTCAATGACAATTAGAGGCCGATTCAATTTGCCGCGATGACAGGAAAAGTTTGCGGTGCGCTTTTTCCCGTCTATTACAGTAGGTAATATTAGCAGATTTTTATGCGCACCTCAATGGGGTGCACATAATCCACAAATAAAAATTTGCGGGATTGGCTTTGCACCACAAATAACGCAAGCTAACTGAATCGAGCCCTTAGAATGGCAAACAAGGCTTAAATATAAACATTTGCTAATATACGTTAAGTGCTTTACATACAGTACAGTGATTCATGACCTTCCTTGGTGTCAATTGTTCTGGCTGGAAAGATTTAAGCTTCAAGCTCAAGAATAAAATGTGTATTAACTTAAAAAGAACAAATAAGTTGAGTGTGTGAATTGGGATACAAAGAAAGACTCACAATACCTTTTTGTGCATGATCATAATGCTACACCTGCTATGACAATGTTAGGGCCCATTTTTAATCTTTCCATCTTCCTGCATTAATTTAATGCACGACTGCTTATGTCATAAATATCTGCTTCACTAACAAATCACACATACACATGTATTTACTTCTTATAATATTGCTTTTGAGATGCTGGTACCCTTCTGTTTTCTTTATATATAGTTTTTTTTTGTTTTGTTTTTTTAATAGATGGAAATTATTACTAATTAGTGAATCAGTATTTAAGTATACAACGTGGCTAGTAACACAGCTGAACTACCTTCTTATTGAATCACTCAGTGCAGAAACATATTACTGCTAGAGGAAAGTTAGCACTCATTGCTCGGACTCTATTGCACATTATTACAAGCTCAAACCGGTCACAGCGCATGTACTTGGCTAATCCCATTCCACCTTGGAAGGATGCAAAAATGTATGACCTTTAGAAGAAAAGCCCCAATACATTAGAGTTGGTCAGAGTCAACTGCCATATGCATACGATAAGACCTAAGGGCACATTGAGCACCTCAGACACTGTTGTGATGCCTAATGAAAAATCCAAAATTGATGCCCAATGCTATAAGGAGCAGCAGACTATCTCTTTAACACCAAAACAAAAAGCCAGCGTCTTGCCAGATGCAGGAACAAAACGGGAAGCAATAGCATGCCCTAAGGCGAAAACAGCGAATCCAATCTGGACAAACTACAATGCTTGGCTGTGGTAAATATCCAGACAAAGGCAAGCATTACAACTATTTTTCAGTCAACACAATTCATACAACGTTCAATATTTTTGCTGCATCAGTTGGTCTTCATATCCATCAGGCAGGGACCTATACGAAACACCTTACTAAAGGGAACTTTTGATAATTTGGCCACTCTTGGAGAGGGTACTTGTGGAACTTAAATCTTTCTATGATAACTTGACATGCACTAATTTAATTTGTACTACCTCCACAAATGAATCCATTCAGATCTCTAACACGTTCTGTTGATGATCACTAATCGACACACACACACACATGAAATAATGTCACAACAATAGCTGTAGTCGAATGCAATCAAGAACCCTCACTGTGAGTAGCTGTATCCAAAATCAGTGGCAAATGTATTATGCACAGCAAATAAATGTCACTCCAAGATACAGTGAAAGTCAATATGATCAGAGTCCAACTTCATTTATGAAGAAAGCGGCTTAGAGAAATCCTGGCAATAAATGCTTGATGAAAACAGACAAAATCCCAAAAAGAATTGCAGCCGCCTTAATGATGCAATATTATTCACGATGTACTAGGTAATACCTGAACTATCAGGGAGGACTCAAACAACTGTGGTGCTCTTTCAGCTTTATGCTCCAGCTCTGTCTGGCCAGTCAGATTATCCCCAGCTGTAGCCTCGGAAAAGCTACTTCCTGGAGTTTTGTATTTCAATAGCCAGAGAGGACATAATAACGCTGGTAAACGGTGAACAGTTTTTGGTTGCCAAATAAAGTGCTGATAGTGGGGCTGATTCAGAGTTTGGGAGCAAGGGTAAAACAGGTGCAAGTGTACAGCTCGGCTAAACCATTTTGCAATGTAAGGGAAGCTAATTCATTTTAATTCTTTTGCTTGCAGGGAAATACTTGACTTTTTGCACATAGAACTCAAATACTACATAGCCGAGCTAAGAAACTTCACCTCTCAATTCCAATTCTGCATTTACAAATGAAACTGGCCTTCCCTCACAATTCAACATGGTATTGCTCAGGTCTATTCTTGGCCCTAAAAAAATGTGTAAGTGCAACTCTGAATCAGCCTCAGTATGTGTGTCCAGCAGACATGCGATCAAGTAAAAAAGGCAAAATATAAAAAAAAACTAACATGTTTCTCCACTAAACAAGCGATTTCATCAGAGTTCAACATTGTCAATAAAGGAATCCTCTTGTATTCTACCCGTCCAATCACATCACATCTTTCATTAGTAAGCAGCAGTGATCTAATAGGTTCTGTATATCAATGGAAACAAAGCTGTGCTTGGACAGCGATAGAATAAAAGAAGATTCCATGATTGACAATATCTTACTATTACAAATGGGGTGAACAGAAGTTGTACGGCATTCTGTCAACGATGGCTGAAGTTTTCATATGTAGCATGTGCTAGAAAAAAAGGCTGGCAGCAGCGAGTACTTCACCGTGTTCTGCAGCGCTGTATCCTATCTCCCTCTGTGTTCAATGACTGTCTAGATTAAACACGTCAAAAGACCAAATATTCACACCAGAGCATTTCTAGTCCATTCAATTGGAAAAATGAATTATTGCATAATCGGGCCAATAATTGCTCTAGTGTGTGGTTAGTTTAACTATTGAAACCATATCTGTACAGTTTTCAACTGGACAACTCCATAAAAACAAACCAAAAAAAAAACAATTTGTCTTTTCAGAAAATTTCCCCAGAAAACATTTAAAATTAGCCCCACTTCATATCAATGGAATGGAAAATGTTTATAGTGGCTCTGAGACTGCTGTACAATTAAAGGATCAAAGAAAAAGATCTTTGTGAAATTATCATGGTGAAAATTAAGGAAAAAGGCTGGACTGATTGAATAAAGCTTTACGTTCTAAAAGCTAAATGGTTGCACACTCTGAGACCAGGACAGCTTGTAACCTGAACAATCGGCAACATCTGGGCCAGCTCAAAATATGCCTTAGCAGCAAGAACAGGGACAAAATACAAAGACCATTTAGTTCCGAACTTAAAGCAGCTTTTAGATGGTAACCACATACAAGAAGAGCTAATAGTTTAACAAAATTACATACTTAAAAGAAATTAGGTTCAGACACACTTTAAGCTTTAAACTAACTTGAGCTCTCAGTTAAGCAGAGTTTCAAACTATAGACACACCGACTATGGCCTACAAATGAGCCGCTTGTATACCTGGCAGCATGTATGAAATGGGATAATAAAGTACTAATAGGAAAGGTGAAAGTCTGAGGATTAGTCAAATTTAGGAGACAGATACGAGGCATCAATGGCTTCTCTTAACACCACAAAAACCAACAGAAAAGCATCTAATCACTCATTCTTCCCAGACACTTGCAGGAAATATTAGAGGAGATAAGAACAATAAATCAGGCTGAACTGAAGCAAGAGGTACAAATGAACAGCCAGGTCCTGACGTACAAACAGATAGTGTAGCAAGACGAGTTTATGCTCTTCTCCCAGTGGAACTTGAGGGCTCTTTAAAGACGAGAAGTTAACTATAATATTTTATCAATAATTAAGTAAAATACATGAAAGCTACTTAGCTTCCATAATGTTCAGCAAGTATCCAGAAGCCCCTATCTCAAGCTGGACAGGTCAAAACAGGCACTTATGCAGTCAGTCCCATAGGCAAGGCTAGGGAGCTGACCATGTGCTAAATCCTATAAACCCCGACACCAGCAGAGCTGGAATTCTCTACCTTATTAGGTTATAGACCTGTATTAAGAAAATTCATTGGCACTACTTATCCAATTCCTACATTTCACAAGTGAGCAGTGTAGGCTAGCATTGCAATGTTAGTGTCAAGTAACCTTTGCTCCTACCAAGCACATCCTTATCAGCATGTCTTGTTCTACACAGTATTAATAAAACATATTATACCTTGTTTTCAGAAATATGATCAAGAAAATCAAGGTGGCTTGATATACCAATGTATAAAGAAAAACATGTGATTGTGGGACTTTAGGTTGGTGTGAAAAAAGCAAGGGGCTTTTAAATGCCATTTTCTTACTAGGTTTGTTATATTAGACAAACTAATCAATGCCATTTTCAAACAGAGAATGGTGTCAGAACAGATTTCATTACCAAAAAATAAATCTTGAGCTCTACAACACTGCATACAAACCTCCAATGTTTCATCATCGTTCAGGCCATCTTGCCATTTTTCAAACTCATTGGTCCAATTCAGAACAGTATTCAGTGGGCAGACCACAAGAGCGGTGCTAAACTCCAACTTCTCATTCAATAGAACAGTGTGAAGAAAAGAAACAACCTTGGGAAAATACAAAAACAGATCAGAGACAGAACATGCATATGAAGGCATTCATAAAGAGCAGACTGACATTTCCCCATTATACTCATATTCTACAATAGCCGTTATGTTTGCAACGCTGCCATTGCAACTTGTAAAAACCCTTCATGAAACGAAAAACTTTTTTATTTAGGCAATGAAACTACGAGAAATAGTAACTTCATGTAATTTCATTAAACTGTATTGATAGAGTAAAGGTATAAAGACATAGAAATTGGGAAAGCAAACTCTGACTGCGCAACGTGGACTGCAAGGAACTTTGTAAATAACTTAGTGTAGTCAGTGTCAATTACTACTTAACTCAAGGTACAGTGTACAATTGTTCTAAAATGTAGAGAAATAATAAATAAAAAGGAGACTTTGGATTGTATATATATATTTTTTGCCATAACTGTTGTGCCATCCATCAGAACACACATGTATATGGGTCCAAACTCTCCTTTCTCCAGAAGCCAACACAATGGGGGGCAACAGATCCCAAGCATTTTTGTTATAAGGTTTCTCCCCTTCCCCCACATGACAGTCAGGGTTACACAAATGACCTGATCAGTCTGTTACACGGCTCACAGGGGTAAACCATTGCTAACAATTTTGTTTTGAATGATTGCCAGCAACGTTCATACAAATCACAAACTGCACTCATTGAAAAATGCATCTAGTAGTTGATCATAAAGTGTAAAAAGGCAGAATTAATATGCTGTCCAGTCTTCCTATAAACCATCTAAAGAGTAAATAGCTGATAAAGCCAACAAAAGTGATGCTAAATTCCATTATTATTAGTCATTGTGGCTACGGCCAAATTATATATTACACTTTTATTTTTGATGTTGTACATTAATTAACTAAATGTATTTGATAAATGTTAAACATAACTAGGGAAAAAAAGTGGACCTTTTTCTTAGGCTAGCCTAATTGTTATGACTAGCATTTTCTGTAAATATACCCTTGGGGAAGAACCAATTACCATGAAGGATTAAGATCAAAATACTGGCTCATACACTAAAGTAAATATACAGATTAGACAAACCAGAGAGCAGGAATTTAGCCACAGCATGGCTTTCAAGTGAAAGAGGCAAACAAAAAGTCTTCTAAAGTCGCATGATATAGAACGCATAAGGTGTAGTCTCAACACGACACATAGAAGTCAACGCCACTTGGGGAACTGAGTAGAAGCTAGACTGCATTTTCTTTGCTTTTTTTTGTCATTATACCATGGGAATTCTTAAGTCTGAAATACTTATGAATTAGAGCCTCTCCTGCAAAATCACAAACTCTGTGATGGATAACCAATGCAAAGAATAAAATACATTGGATTACTAATAAAAGTCCAGAGAGCAAATGGTTGGAGTCTAAAGATATATAGATATATATACACACTTATATAAAAAAAAAATTATACACACTATATATATTCCATAGACAAAAACCCTTGCGGTTTAACATGTCTGATTAAGGTTTCTTGCATTGACACAAAACATAGAAACCTTTAAAACTTTACCGTTCAAACGCCAAAAAGCAATAAAATTACGACATTAAGGCTGGAGTCTTAATGGACGTGTTCCTTAAGCAATACAGACATGGTATACCATCACATCCTTTGTAAGCAATACAG
>WWET01003105.1:32063-42988 GCA_011038615.1 Limnodynastes dumerilii | reverse complement strand
TGCCAAGAAGGTGGTCCACCTAAAAAAAAAAAAAAAGAAAAAAAAAAGAGGGGTGGGGGGGGTGAGGCCATAAACCTTCACCTAAGGTCCCAGCGTTACTAACTCCTTACCAGCCTATAATACAGAGTTAAGAACACTGTTTTTTGAAGCCCCAGCCATCAGTAAGGGGGTCCCAGGTCCTAATTTCAACGGCAAGGAACTGAGGAATGCAGCCTCCACTGTGAGCCTAACCTTAGTAGGGGACTCACAGAAGGTATATGTCCAGTCTGACAACCCAGCCACTAGAGGAGGTCCTTCATAAATGGGACCCAGGATAAAAAAAACACAGTCTGAAGAGACTCTGCTCCCTTTCCTACAGCTGCTGCCTGGGGTAACACACAGTGGTAAAGTCTGTACTGCAGCCACAGCAGCATCTCTCACAAAACAGTGAAAAAAAAAATGTTTAAATGTAAAAATGAAATGTAGAAGCGGAACACAGCTCCACCAAAAAGCACTGAGACTTCAGGGGATTGGAGAGGTAAGGAGCTTTTCTCTGTTCATTTAACTGTTAAGTGCCCAGATCCAGTGTGCCTCATTGTCGCAGTGTCCCCCAGATGAGTGATAGAGAAAAAGCTGATCCATGCTGATAATGATGCATGAAATCTCAAATCAAGATATATATTTCCTCAAGCATACTTTGATTTAAGTCACATGTATTTTTAGAAACAGTCTATAGAGAAAGATTTTCTATGTTCACAATTTGTCATGATGAAACATTCAGAGTTACAGCTATGTTTTTGATGAATTTGCAGTTGTAACTTATTTAATAGATTAAGGGTAGAACATAACTACTTTGTATAAATCTGCAGTGCTGCCATCTTTCCACAGTGAGAAACAGGCACATGTATACATTCTAGCTTTTACACCCTTAGAAGAAGTGCTTTGTGTGCCATGCACCACATACTCAGACTTAAAAATATGAAGAACTTTCGTAAAATTTTTATTAGACTATAATTCCTCTAATTATTATTAAATGTTTCCTTCTGCATTTTAGTCCAAAGAAAAACAAAACCCCTGCCAGATCTACTCTTAACCATACAAGTAAACGTATGTCCAAGCAAAATAAAAAAAATAAAAAATAAAAACCCTGTTAAGGTCAATGATCATTCCAAACACTATATACTATATATAAATAAATATAGCGTTAAGGTTTAGGTCTTTGGTAGCCACACTACATTTGAATATTTTATCTAATGCAGTTCAATAAAAAGCTAACATATTCCCTTAATTAATCTTAGTTATCTTATTTAAGATAATTTTATGATATTTAAAATAATAAAGCATTTATTTAAAAATGGTTAAGTACTAGTGAGCCAACAATTGGGAACACATTGTATCAGGTTATTTATTCATTTGCATTATTTTAAGCACTATACGTGCAAAATATTCTTACCATCATTATCCTCGTCATCATCATCTTTCTCAGGTTTGACTTTTGTCTTTTTGTCTTCTTCAGGCTCTTCATCAGAGGACACATCATTGTCCGATGAAAGATTGGCTTTTATTTCCTCCAGAAGCATTTTCTTAGCGATCCTATTAAAGTGAGAGAAACACATTGATTGGAAGCCTCAATATTAAATAAAGGTAAAAACATGGGATACCTAGTAACAAAATAAAAAACATACACTACCTGTGGAAGACAATAAAAAGTAAATGGCTCTCCAAAACAAAGGAGCAGAAATAAAAACTAAAACCAAAAATAAGCTCTTAGAAATGGACACTTAAATGGTTACATGAATTATAGACGGGTCTGTAAAGTGGGTTTAGTAAAAGAATAGCTATCCATGATGTGGCCACCAACCATCATGTGATAATTGCTAAATTGTAAATCTTAGGTGAAGGATTGTTGCTGATATAATTAAGTGTATTCTAACTGACAATATAAAAAGAAAAACTTCTACTCAAATTTTTTTTAACAGATCTATCACATGATACATCTGGCTGCAACCAGTCCTCTTCAAACATCAGTTTAATGGTTGGAATATAAAAACCAATAGCATTTGTGCAAATGGTTTAAGGAGGTAACATTTTTTTAATTGAACGATTTTTGTAATAACACTACAGTAGTAAGTTAAGTACTAAAGTACATACTACAAAAATATCTATCAATATTGACACGAATTAGTTGCATTTGGACATATCGTTATATCACTGAGCAATCCAAAGATATTGCAAGAATACAGATATCATCAAGTTATGTATTTGTTTGCACCTAAGCTGTAGGGATGATAGAATCAATATATTTCTCCAAAACCAATTTGTATTTCAAATACAATTACACATTGGTTACTTTATCATTGATGTATTGACACATGATGTGTGTACCCTGTAGAGAGCTACTGGCCCTTTGTGGCACCCTATAAATAAGTGAAAACGAGGAAGAAAGTAGAAGACATTTTTCGTTCTCAGAGCAAGACTGCCATGACTATACAGGATTGTGAAGCACAACTACTTAACACGATAGTTCAGGTTAAAGCAAATGTGTGATTAAAAACACGTTCCTAAAAACAAAATTTTAGGATAGAGAAATATGAAAATATATACACAAGTGGCATATGAAAACAATGGTCTTAAAAGCTGAAAGTAGGCATTTGTAAATTGAAGTCACTAATTGGCCTATGAGAAGCAATCTGAAGAACCACACTGCAGTATAGTATGTCTAAACAGTGTATAGTTGTAGTTCAATATCAGCAAGGCATTCTATTTATGTGGACTATTTGGTAAAAAAAACTTACGAAAGAAAAATAATTCTTCAGAAGCCAGATCAGCTGATTGTAAGTCAAGGCATTTTTATCCAAACACGTGGAATGCTATTAAATACCCCTTTGGTGTTTTTGCGGCATTTAGCAATAGCATCAAAGTTTATCTTACGTGACATTGTCTACACTTGTTGTTTATTTAGTCATTTTTTACTTTGATTTCAACAGGAAAATGTGTGCTAATGTAAAGTGGGTTGGAGCCATGAGGAAAGGACGTACTGTGATGGCAAGATACATATTACATTATAGAGTACAGTAAAGCATTGAAAAAAGGGTTAAAATTAACCACTTTCTATAATATTGATGCTTGGAAATTGTTGTCGTCCACTATCACAATTACACTTAGTATCTTTTACTATTAGAATTTAAGCCAGAAAGAAATGTGAATGAGATACCAAGGGAAGAGCCATTGTGCTATATAGTGTGCCAGAATATATTTGGTTGGAAAGGGGGTTTGCCCATCACAAGAGATTGTTAAAGTAAATAAGATTAAGTGGTAAACTTGTCTTACTCAATGTTTGTGCTGCACAGATATCTTAAATGTATCAACATCAGTGGTCTCATACTTAATTCATAAGTTTATTAAGAAACTGAGAAGCAAAAACAAACTACTTATGGAGACTAAGTTCCATCTCTACACTGTACCAACTGCAGCCATTTTGAAGTGGTGGAAAGACAAAATGTTGTCACTTAGACAAAAACTTTATAACTAAATTTCACATTTTTTGAGGTCAATATTTTGCCCAAAGTTTACATTTTTAATGTTTTATTGTTGCAATAAAATGCTTTACATGACCATATTTCTTTTAGTCTCAGTTTTTAACTGTACTACATAACAATATGAATGAGTGCTTTAATAGCTGGTGCCTGCATCAGAAACTTCAAATACAAAAGAAATGTAAATAGGAGTGCATAGTTTGCCTGATGGATGTGCATGTGTAAAACAGATTGCTTTTTTAAATGAGAGAAGTCATGTTAAGTACAACACACTGATCCCTTCATAAAAAAAAATTTCCCCTCTTGCTGTATTCTGATGCTAGATTAAAGTTGTAAAAAGACTTGTGTTACAATTGGGCATATCAGTGATTTGCAGAACCTTAAGTTTGGTAATTAGGGAAATAAAATATAGACGTGCTCTATATCATTGGGATACACTAAAGCAGGAATCAGCCATTTCCAGAAGCCAATTGAATTACTGGTGACAACTTTTCAACAAAAATGATGCTAAGAGTTTTCTTAAACCTTGAAACATGGTCGTTTTGTGTGTATATTGTGGTAACCAGGATTAAATTATATAGTAGTGTTTGTTTCTTGCATTGTCTCTCAACATGTGAAGATAACCACTTCTAAAAATAAAGTAACAGTCAAAACCCCTTAGTGTCTAACACCCAATCTTGTACTGTAAAGTAAGTGTATTATATTTAAAGTTTTTCCCAACCTATTATTGAAAATCGATTTGACAGAAAAGTCTTGGGTGGGGGATTCCTTGTCAAGAAGCTACACTGTTAAGTGCTCTATTTAAGTAGTAAATTAAATGCATGGACAAGAAAAAAAGTTTCAAAAAATTTATTGCAACCATAAAAGCAAAATGCATTTTATACACCATTAACCTCAACAGAATACCGTAATTTAAACATCAGGTTAAAGAAGCAAAAATGAAAATATAAATCACAGATATTGGGAAAGTACACAACACTGTATCATCAACTAAGTTACAATGCGAAACACTGAATCGCTAGCATTATTCTTATCTGAATAACTAAACCTGGCACATAAGTATATTCATGTGCTCTATGGGTTTTTCTCATTTGTTTCATCGGATGCATAATGTAACAGAGTTCATTTTAAAACTGCCCTAGACATTAACAAGTAGAATATACTTCAAATCATGAAATATAGGAAGCATATTTAGTAATGAAAGAATTTAGCTAACTGGCTGCATACTTTAAAATCAGTAAGCTAACACTAGCCTGAAAATAATTACTTGTGGGATATTTGATGATATATGTCAAATTAGTGTTCTAACCTACCCAAAACACTAACTTCAAGTAGAGGTGTAATTGCGTTTGAAGATATATTGCATATTACATGACTTAAGGCAATATGGTCAAACATCACTGTCTCAAAAATGTTGACCTTGGATCATTGAGCCACCCACCATTCTATATGTTCTCACAATCATTTCACTTTGTGTTCTAATTGCAACTCCATATACAGTGACTGCACTTACACAGAGCCTTGACTGATACTATTTGGCAGAGTACCATTCTGGCCATGCTCACAGTTCATTGAAAAGGATGCCATTCAATTTAAAATTAGCAGCCACGTAGCTATATTCTCTAGCTCCAAGGTCATTCAAAAAGACAAATCTGTGCTTTGAAAATATAACCTGTTAAATGATCAAAGGGTAGATTTTAAAAGCACATTGCAAACTTTACAGAACTTAATGCAAAACAAAATGTATTTATTTCTTTTCAAGGATGTTAGCAAATATATTGCTAATTAAAAGTGGCTTTTCACAGCAGTGTTATGTTTATAATAATCAAAAATAAAACGAAATGGAGTAATATAACTTTTAAAACCAAATCTAAAGCCTGCATTATCAGTTGTGCAAAACCAAAACTAATACTTTATATATATATTTTTTTATTTTATTTTTACAGATCAACAATCACATTTAAGAGACGTTGTCAAAGAGAGAAGTAGAAAAAAAATAAAACTATTTTAAGAAACTTTTGTACTCTATGTACTATACTTAAAAATGTATTTAAAAGATAGCAGCAGACAATTGTAATATTTCAGAAGCAAAACGCTTCTGAAAAATTACTGATTAAATGTAAAGTTTTAACTTATATTTAACAGATCGGGTAGCCATCAATCCTGATCAGGATAACTAAACAATAAATATTATTTGTATAAACAGTACTAAATACAGGAAAGCAGCAAATGGAATTCAGATCTCCTCCCTTTGTACCATATTCAAAAGGATTTCTTTGCTGCATCTTACTTGATGCAAACAAATCACATTTTCAGGTGTTTTTAGATAACATTTTGCTATTATAAGGCAGAATACCAATAAATATCTAGCCCAAGCGGAGCACTGAACAAAGTTATTTTATTTGAACCATTCTAGAATTATTTAATTTTTCCAGTTATATTGGTAAAACAAACTTTTAAAGCAGACCATTATCCAAAACTAAAGACTGGATGTTTGTAATATTCACTGTGCTCATATGTTATATACTTAAAAGGGTTTATTTAAACCACAGTCAACCTTGAGCAAAACCTAGGATTTATTTGACAAATGAATAAATCTTAAAACTCTGAATGCAGTGTCATGGAAAAAATCTTCAATGGTATAGCCTAAAATACTGGATTCAATCCTTCAAGTCAGTTTAAAAAAAAATCAAACATAAAACAAAAAGTGTTTACACAAAGAATATTAGGAACACATACAAACAGACTACACTGCTGTGTATTTATAACACACCCTATGCAAGGTGTGTGAACACTAGTTTACTTTTTCAATGGTTTTCTGTTTTTTGCCCTTGTTTTGTTGGCCACTCGTTTAAACTTGTGAGTAGCTTTGGATCGAGTCTTTACAAGGCAGGAAGTCCGGGTTTGTACAACCTGCTTGCTCTTCCGTTGCTTTGCTTTGGACCCACGCTTAGGGTGTGTTATAATCTTTTTTAAGTCCGTATGGTTGGAATCATACCTATTCTCTGGATCATCGTCATCATCTTCATCCTCATCAACAACACGAGTTCCAGACTTCGCTCCTGCTTCATCACCTAAAAGTTGCAATTTAAAAGGAAAAAAAAAAAAAAAAGAATTTTATTTGAGTTGTAACCAAGATCAAAACATTTTATTATACAGATTTTTTCAGAGTAATATTGAAAACATATAAGTATACAGTTTACCATTAGGACCTTCTTTCAAGAATGCTAACTAATTAGACAAATTGCTCTTCTATGCATGTAAAATACCTAAAGTTTATTTGATATTTGAGTACTTCATACAATATACAGGAAATGTTAAAAATAAGAGATCTCAAATTTTTATAAATTAAAAGTGGTAGATGTATGTGCTGTGAGTTAAATAAAAGGACACTCCCCCACCACCTCTATATAAGAATGTAAGTGTAAATAAAGGTGTTGATATAAATATGCATGCAGATATTGTAGGATTGCTCAATTACCCCTGTAATTTCTGCCAAGCAAACTTATAGTTTAAAAATAATTTTTCTTTATTTCCACATATGCAAAATGTATCCAAATGACAATATTACAGGTGATGGTAAATTTTATCCCTTACACTATCAGCATGGAAACCTGCAAATATAGAGGGAAAAGAAAAGGTGTGTGGATAGTAAGAGGACGGAGAGCCACTCGCTTTGTAGAAGAGAATAATTTATCATCTTGAGGGGAAAAAAGGCACAAATTTTTCTGTTTAAAAACATGATAAAAACCAAATTCCGGCGATAAACTATATTTGGAGAAGGAAAAATATACCTGAAGACTGACAGAATCCAAGTGCAGATATAACTTCATTTTCTACTAGAGGCTTGATCCTTTGTTGGTCTTCACTCCCATCATCAGAATTGTGGCTTTCATTATCAGGGCTGTCTTCAGACAAGCCAGACGACGAGCTGGATTTTTTCTTCTTTAAAGCTGTAGTCTTCTCACGGCTAGTTTTCTTTCGCTTTGACTTTTTGCGGTCTTTTTCTTCTGTGGACGACTCACTCTCTTCCATTTTCTTAACATTCTTTCTTGAGCCTTTCTTTGCTTTCTCTATTTTCCCTAATTTCTTCATTTTTTTCTCCAGTTCAGAGTCATAATTTGAGGAGTCAGAGAGGTTTGAACGTTGCTTTTTAGCAGCTGTTGAGTTTCTTGTAGTTCTTTTTGCGGGTTCTGAACCAGAACTTGAACTCTTCCTCTTGCGTTTTCCATCACTCTTTGGATTACGGTTCTCAGTTTTCTTAACTTGCTTGACTTCATTAGAGCTGTCTGCTTCAGAAGAGTTGCTCGCCAAAGCTGCATTTTTTAGAACTTCAGGTACCTCATCGGAATCAGAGCCACTTGTGTTTTTTTCATCTAATTTTTCAGTTTTGGGTTCTTTTATTTTTACGCTTTTAGAACTATCTGAGGAACTAAGCTTTGCTTTACTTTCCTTCTTTTTTAAAGTTTTTTTAAGTTTCTTTTTCTCCTTATCCGTATCATTGCTGTCTTCAGTATTTGAAGCAGCTTTTGCACCAGTCGGACGTCTCTTTGGAGTGGTTTTTACACGAGGAGATTTTCTTCGCCTTGAATCCTCATTCTCAGAGGATTGCTCATTACTGGAAACATAACTAGGGCCACCTGCCTCATTCTCAGCCTCACTTCCAGCTTCAGCTGCTGGAGATTTGCTTGTGCTGTTTTCCTGCACTTTCTTAGACTTTGAAAGAGATACAGGAGTTAATTTTAGAATTAACTCTTTTTTAACCTTTGGTTCCTTTCCATCATTCTTGCTAGGGGTTTTTAAACCCGAATCCTGTAAAACCTTTTGAGACTCAAGTGCAAGATCCAAGTTGTCAAAAATATCTTCTGGCACAGAAGAGGGAACGGAAACAATGTCCATATCAAGTGCTTCTGCTGCATTAGTCTCAAACGACTGCTGATCACTCTTAGACGACTTCTGAGGTGACCTCACCTTAGCTGCTTTTGGTGATGAACACTTAGAAGCAGACTTCTTAGCATCTGTTTCTGATTCAGTACTAGATAACTGCTCCTTACTTTTGCTTGTGCTTGTGCTTCTACTCTTGCTTTCACTTATACTACGCTTTGGCTTTTTATTGGATGTCTTCGGTTTGTCTTTCTCCGATTTAACAGTCAGTTGCTCAGAATCACTTTCCTTCAGTGAATTTTCTTCTGTTGGTTCATCTTGACCCAGCTCAGCTTCCTCATGGTCTTCATTCCCTGATTGCCAATCATCTGGCACATGCACATCTACATCTTCCACCTCCATATGAGCATCATCTGGTACATTTGTTTCCACAGGTGATGAATCTTTAAGATCAATCTCCCCTACTTCTTCATCACTTACATTCATAATTTCCATCAGTTCTCCATTCTGCTCCAACACATCATCCTGATCTCTTTCTACATTTTCTTCAGCCTCGCCATTCTCTTCAGACTCCTTGTGATTCCCATCATCATCATTAGTAAGTTTATCTTCTTCGCCAACACCGGTGGTTATTTCGCTCTGATCAAGGTGCTTATCTGTGGGCTTCTCTTTTCTCTGCTTAGTTTCATGAGTAGCTTCTTTATTTTTCTTTGTTTTCCCCAGATCAGACATCATTTCTCTAGTCAAACATTCCTCCAAAGCTTGATGTGCCTTTTTCAGATCACCCAGGACTGACTTAAATGCTTTCAACTGTCGTAACCTAACATTATGATTGATTTCTACATTGCTAGACTCATGCTGCAGAAACTTAACAAAGCTTTCATTTAAATTGCTGGTTGTCTCAATAATTCTTTTAGTCTTTTTTAACATTTCTTTGGGCACCATAAGTGCTTTATAGGAATATGTTATTGCACCAGAATATGAATTATCCAATTCTTTGTCCTGTCCATTACAACTTGGGGTCCTTTGAGACTGGTCATAAAGTTTGCTTTTATCATTGTCAACTTTCATTTTTTTCTTATTTTGCTGTAACAACTGTTCTAAGTTTTCAAAAACAGTGTTACAGGCAGTAACCAAGTCCAACAAAGGTTCTGGTTGGCAAATGTAGCATTCCCATTTGCTGTCTTCATCCAGAATTGTAGACAGCTCCTTCCGACCAAGATTTCGGAGGATGCATTTTTTGCAGAACGCATTGTGGCAGAAATCACAACATAGCAAGTTCCCTCCTTCAGCACACCACCTGGACAAACAAAATTAAAATTAAACTTTAATCAAACTTATTACAATGTTAAAACAGACTCAAGACATCACTTATCCTATTGTATTAATGTATGTTTAAAACACAGCTTCTAAAATTATATGCACCTTAACGCTAAAACAGCACAAATAGATCAGCAGTGGACAATGGACCTTCCTACAACTTATTTCATAACCATTAAAACATGCATCACATCATTTGGCTACTCACCTGCATTGTTCATCCATCCCATCAGCATCACGATTGATGTCATCACTCATGTAATATTTATAGCAATTCTAAGGTTAAACATTGAGAAAAGACTATGGTTAGTGTAAATCATATACCAGAACTGGAAGCTTAAGGGCACAATTTCTGAAGACAATTTGTTCCTGTATTTAAAACAATTTAACGTGATATTACAGATAAACAAACACGCTTACTCTACTGAATTGAGTTTATTATTGGATATTTGCATCTTCTATTCCAACCATGATGCAGCTAATTAGACAATTGGAAAATACGGATGACAAGTCTGGCTGCACCCACAAATAACTTAATAATCTGTATCAGTATGTTCATAATAGTTCGGTTAAGTATTAAGGCACCTGGTGCAGTGTTTTCATGTAGACGATACAACTACACCCTGTGAAAATTACTAAAACAGGGCATTTCAATCAAACATGTTAATTACTTACACATTGCAACCTTCGCCTGCAAACAGATTATATGAAATAGGCAAATTTTGTCAAATATATTTGTGCTAAACAACCAGATCGTGTTCTACTCATTGCCTTTTCTCCATGTGCTCCTTTAACGGACCACCAAGCTCCTGCCCTGCTCCAGGCAATCACCCCCCTTAGATGTGCCTGCATAACAGAAAGCCGGCATTTCAGACATGCAGGTACATCAGTATTGGCAATACTGATGAGTCTGCATGTCTATTGATCCATTGATCGGTATACGTAGCTGGCTTCAGCAGTCAGTGAGAGATGAAAACAATCCACAATACCATCGATGTTCACAAATGCAGAGATATCATTGTTGTTGGCTACATCTCTCACCAACAGGTTCAGTAAGTAAAAAGAAGGCAGCTTTATTAAAGTGATAAGCATTGGTGTAATTTGCTGCAGCAAGAGACACCATAAAAAAAGGACAGGAAAGGGGAGGGGCAGACAGTCAATGCTCCCTAGAACACCAAAATATCTAGATACAGCCCTGTTCAGCAG
>WWET01003105.1:0-22743 GCA_011038615.1 Limnodynastes dumerilii | reverse complement strand
TAGGGAAATAAAAAGAAACATATATTGGAATCTTAAATTGGATAATCTTCATAAGGTACAAGAAGCACACTGAAATATTGCATCAGAATGCTAGAACAAATATATAAGTGGCCATTTTGCAAAGATTTTCATGCCTCATTGCTAAGTAAAATGGCAGCAAACTGCACTTCTTTATAAAGCCACTGGGTGGATACTTGATGAAAAAAAAAAAAAGGATCTATGAAAATTCACGTTTTTTTTATTTCATATTGATTGATTTTCATCTTGAGCGTGTGTGCGTAAATATACACACACATACATACATACACACACTTTGTTGCTGTGTCATATTGGTTAAAAATACCTAATGCATTTGCTTAAAGTAAACAAACTCTACAAAAGTCACCTAACATAGTAGAAATATATTTCCAGTACAAATGTATGGAGGGCGACTGTAGAAACATTAGCTACTACAGCGTAATGACACTATACACCGTAATGCATTATTTATATGTTATTTGTAATTTTTCACCTTACTGGAAGCAAGGCCTTCTTGGATAGGCCTTGTTCAAGACTGTCAACATAGTGCTGCTGTATGTTCCCTCAAAAGGTATTACAGAAATGTTACAGTAAGGATCAGGTAATGGCTTGTGTTAATAGGCCTGTCTGAGCACGACAATATATCCAACTGAAGCTTTCAAATAGAGAGGACCTAGTAAAATATTTAATATGCAGCACATAATAAGCATCAATATACTAACAGCAGCTTAAAATGACTGGATTACAGGTCAGCACTGTGCCCCCCATGAATGTCTTTCCACAAATCTAAAGATATTAAAGGAGAGCATTAAGGAATGATTGTTGTGTCTGTTATCACACCAAGGACATGGGTGTTTAGAAGATCTTCAAGTTACCCTCCCCTCTACTGGACCCAGTAACGTTAACAGATATTGCTGTCTGATGCCAAGCTGTTGCCCAACCTATGCCTCTGGTGATTTCTGCTGCCTGCAAACAGTGAACAACTGTGCAGCTACAACTGTAGCCACCAGCTTACTGTTTGATATTTACAGTGAATGGTTTGTGTTTCAACCCGACCTGCTGTCTATTCGTGTATATGGAAGTACCACTTCCTGCTTTCTAATAAAAGACAGAAAATACACCATGATAAACTACAATTGTAATTTCAGTACCCTTATCTGGGTGTTCACCACGCTATTCAAATTATAAACAATATTCAATGTATATTGTATACTGCAGCTTGCAAACATTAAAGCCCTTCAAAAGTCAACAGCTTCGCACTGCAAAATGTTGCATTCATAAACAATTAACAATGGTGCTGTGCAAGCTCTAAATGTACACATTTGGGTTAAAAAAACCCACATAATTGTTGAATTTTATTAACTGAAAAAGGTGCATGTTTAGTGGCACCATTCAATGTATTTAAGATATAAGAGATGACTACAGAGGAGAAAGACACCAAGCAAGGATCTCAAAAACACAAACAATAGTCCAAACTATTATAGTCAAATTGCTATTTATTATAAGACTTCTGCCTTATGCGTATACTTAGGAGACTATATCCCATGTGAGCACCACTAGAATAAAAATCATGGTGATGCCTAAGCTTCAACAGGGCCTTAACCTTGAAGCAAGTAAAGACCCAATTCACTTTCAGAAACTTCATAAAAACCTTTGCATTAGGCTTAATACTTATCACATCCTTAGTGCACACAGATTAAGTAAGCTTCATCACTGGACGTTAAGCTGCAGAAAGTACCAGGCATGTTATTGATCTCATTTATTACTTGAAAGCTGCTGGCTCTTTTGTTGGCACTAGCTGCAGAAAAGCCATTTGACAAGGTCAGATGATCTTCTATGAAGATTCTCTCTCCAGCATCAATGGGCATTTCTTTAGGTCAGGGCTCAACAAACACACAAAGATGTATTTCCATGAGTTCCTACATCCCTATTATAGTCACTCTTCCTTACCACTTACAACAGTTTTCTCCAGTCGCGGGCTGGCTGAAGGATAGGGATGTGACCATACATAGTTTATCTGCTGTAGCCTGACTACTCCCTCCCCTACCTACTACATGGGCTGTCAGGGGAAAGACTGCCAGCGGCGCCACGCTGCCAACTGTCACCATCTAACTGCTGCTAAGATTTTTACAGAAGTTCCAGCAGTTGGAGAGGAGGATGATGCAGGCTGCAGGGAGACCTCTCTATCCAGCCTGCAAATAATTCATGCCTTTAAAAAAAAAAAACAAGTACAAACTACCCAAAGTACAAATTAACCCACAATGTCCTAGCTACAATGACTAAATCAAGAGAGTAGAGCACCATAACATACTTAAAGCCTACAGTGTCTTCTAAATCAATGGCAAAAATGTGTTAAGCACAGACTTTTTTTTTAATAAATCCTGTATTTTTGGTACCTCAGACCAAGCGCCAAAAATCTGCTCCCAACTGTCGACATCTAGTACAGTTTGAATTACCTCTCAAACCCATATCTTGTAAACTAAGGGGGAAGGGAATAAACCCTGAATAGTATAAAAACATGTTTTTGCTGATAATGGATACAAGCTGTAGCATACTTAACATCGGTTTACATTGGTCATCTGTTAGCACTTCCAGATCTCCCACCCACTTCTCCCGCAATGGAAAGGTCAATTGTCCAGGTAAATTACCCTAGAGCCAAGTACAAGAATGAGACTGCTCACTGGTTAGCTGCTGAGGTAAACATCCTTACAGTAAATTAAGAAGACTACTGAACCACTAGCCAACTGATCTTCTACAGCATGTTGGACCTGAAGATATCTATATAGATATTTGTTGGAGAAATCATATTCAGCTTTTAAGCCAGAGAAACTTTTTATAAATCTAGCTGCGTACATCTGACCCACTGTCACTACCCCGGGCATATTCCAGACTGAGCAACCAGGGAGACTTCAGTTCAGGGAAAGTGTTGTTTGACCACAAGGGACTATCCGTATCTAATGTATCATCCTGTAATAATTTGTGCACCGCCCCCCAGACCACCAGCGCTTGTCCAGTCAGCAGGGTCATTGACCTCTTGTTTTTAGCTGCCAATAAAAATTGAAGAGGAGTCAGGGAGCCCCACCCCCCATTGCACTTCCAACCAGCAACCCTAAGAGACCCTACCCCCTGTCCATGAGCCAAGGAATCAAATGGGCCAATTAAGCTGCCAGATAGTACACCCATAAATTTGGCAAGGCCAAACCACCAAAATGTCTTGGTCTCGATAATAAGTTAAAAGACATTCTATGATGTCTTCTCTCAAAAAAAAAAAAAAAAAAAAATAAAAAAAAAAAAAAAAAAAAAAAGATCAATTTAAAAAAAAATAACGTTAATTCAACATGACAGAGGGAGATTACCCCATATGCAACTTGACCTTGAACCATTCTGTGATGGGATGAAGGTTATGCAGAATGTAGTCCAATGGCAAGAGGGTCACAAATGCCAAGCTATTTAAACTAGTCAAGCAGGAGAACTAATGGGGTAGTAGGGGTAATAGACAGCGCATAAATATTGGATTTGCCCCAACTGACCTGTAACACAGAGAATCCAGCAAAAGTTACAATTGTTGCCAGAAGGTTGGACAAGGATCTCTCCACCTACACCAGAAACAGCAACACATCGTCCGCATATAACGAGACCTTGTAGAGTAGAAATGCCTGCAGGGAGACCAACAATGCCCACACCTACAAGTGGTTCAATGGCGAGGGTGAAGAGAGCCAGGAAAAGGCACGACCCTGCCTTGTACCATGTCCCAAAGAAAGGGGGCAGAAGTGTACCCGTTAACGCACAACTGCGCTTCCTGAGCTGAAACACAGAAGCTGCATCCATCTAATAAAATGTGGCCCGAAGCAAAAGCAAGCAAGGACCTCCCACAAATATCCCCACTCCGGGTCAAAGGCTTTGGCAACATCAAGTCACCTCCACTGCCCCCTTCCCAACTTCCTGGGGCACCTGAGATGGGTAAATAATCTCTGGAGGTTGATAGCAGTGGATTTGCCAGGCAAGAAGGCCGTTTGGTCCAGGTGTACTAAGCGCAATAAAACCTTTACGGATTCTTATAGCTAATAGTTAGGCAATGATTTTAAGGTCTGCTGTCAGTAGAGTATGGATGGTAGGAGACAAGCAGTACAGGATCCTTACTGTGCTTATGTTTTACCACTACGAAGTCCTCAGACATAGATGGGGGGGGTACCAATTTCCAACAAGCGCTTGAACAACTGAAGCAGCTGCGGAGCAAAAAAGGATTTGAATTGTTTAAAAAGCTCAATAGGGAAGTCATCCATTCCATGGGCCTTTTGATCAGGTTACCTAGAGAATGGGTCAGAAGCCCTGTATTTTTTTTACCCCCCTATCATCCAGAATTTCAACATGGCTATTCAATTGTTCACCCGAGTTTAAGCAAAGATTTTCTCATAACCAGGACTGCCTATCTACCATCATGTGCGACCGTATATATATTGCCTCACGACACCTACACTCTCTCAAGGGATGACATCTCTGCTCTATGAAACTTTTTAATACCAGCTATTGGCTTGATGATGGTGCCCTCAGCCTGCCTTGAAGGCATCCCACATCACTGTGGGATCAGTTGTTTCTTTATTGTCCCAAAAATAGTTCTCCCACTCAGACTAGATCCGCACCTGATCCCAGCAACTCAAGTCAAAAAAGATTTTCCTTCTAAAATCTGACCATGATAATCAACGAGCACTATCCATCATGACCGGAGAATGATCAAAGATACCCCTGTGGAAAACTATGTGTGGTAGCTCCTCCAAATCCACCCAGACACCAAGTCCAAATTTCTAGTCACCATGGCAACCTGGCATACAGGTTTTGTCAAGCCATGCCTTAGACTGGTATCCGCTCTATATTTTAATGCTACAGACTCTGTTCCCGCTAATGGGTTGAACTCGCATGCATTTCCACAATGCCACTAGATATGGTGTCAAAAAATAAAAGGAACACTTAAACAACACAATGTAACTCCAAGTCAATCACACTTTTGTGTAATCAAACTGTCCACTTAGGAAGCAACACTGATTGACAATCAATTTCACATGCTGTTTTGCAAATGGAATAGACAACAGGTGGAAATTATAGGCAATTAGCAAGACACCCCCAATAAAGTTGTGGTTCTGCAGGTGTTGACCACAGACCACTTCTCAGTTCCTATGCTTCCATTAGGTACTGAGATGAGATCCTCAGACCCCTTGTGAGACCATATGCTGGTGTGGTTGGCCCTGGGTTCCTCCTAATGCAAGACAATGCTAGACGTCATGTGGATAGAGTGTGTCAGCAGTTCCTTCAAGACGAAAGCATTGATGCTATGGACTGGCCCGCCCGTTCCCCAGACCTGAATCCAATTGAGCACATCTGGGACATAAGGTCTCGCTCCATCCAACGCCACGTTGCACCAGACTGTCCAGGAGTTGGCGGATGCTTTAGACCAGGTCTGGGAGGAGATCCCTCAGGAGACCATCCGCCACCTCATCAGGAGCATGCCCAGGCGCTGTAGGGAGGTCATACAGGCACGTGGAGGCCACACACACTACTGAGCCTCATTTTGACTTGTTTTAAGGACATTACATCAAAGTTGGATCAGCCTGTAGTGTGTTTTTCCACTTTAATTTTGAGTGTAACTCCAAATCCAGACCTCCATGGGTTAATAAATTTGATTTCCATTGATAATTTTTGTGTGATTTTATTGTCAACATTCAACTATGTAAAGAACAAAGTATTTAATAAGAATATTTCATTCATTCAGATCTAGGATGTGTTTATTTTAGTGTTCCCTTTATTTTTTTGAGCAGTGTATATGTTTTATATGTTTAAAATTTATTAAACTTTCAAAGCCTTCTCATTAATCTTCATCTTCACTGCCACCACCAAGAAGGGTGACTAGTTTGAGCCGTTTTCCTCAATAGCGAATGGGTTTATAATAACCCATGCTATTTATACCAAACTGTGGAGACAAATGTACTGTCCCATCTTGTTCAGTGATGCTACCTACCACAAACTTTGACAATTATTTAAGAAAGTGGAAATTATTCACTGGTCCAGAATCTTGCTTACCATTATTTTACTTCCTTTGTTTTTTTTCTTTGTTTCTGCTAACAGATTACCCCCCAGCCTTTCATGCACCTGTTTGCATTAACCTATAAATTGATCTGAGCAACTTCCATTTTGTGTGTATACTGTTTGGGAGCTTGTCTGGGAGCAGCAGCTGAGAGGGGGAGTTGTTCCACAGCAGCTATTTTGGAGGCTTTAAGGGGTGCTTTCTGAGGCAAGTTAGCTCTCAATTTAAAAACCTATATACATCACCCAACATTTGGACTCGTTGTTCGAGTTAGGACCACCACGATGGTTGATGGTGGCTTATCACATATTTGCAAATATGTGTAAGACATTTCTGCATTTTATTTTACAGATAGAACGGTATAGTCTGTTACTGGTTAATGGCTTAGTGTTAGTGTTGCTGGGGCATTTACTTTCCTTTGTTTCTGTTGCTAGATTACCCTGGCCTTCCATGTACCTGACTGAGTTGATCTATAAATTGATCTTAGCACCTTCCATTTTGTGTGTTTACCATGGTTTTCCATGTTTGATGGAAAGTGTTTAACAAGAGAACATGAAGTACAGTTCTAAAGGAAGATGAATGCCTTTTTTGCAACATTAAACAAACAAAATTGGGTAGACTGGAAGGGCCAAGTAGTTATGTTCTGTCACATTCTAAGTTTATATGTTTCTATGTATTCAAGATCAAGCTGCCCCATATAAACCCAAACAGAATGTATAAAATTTAAAGTTTTCTTTTAACAAATCCTACATTAACCAACAAACATTTTCAGAGTAGCACTTTTCTGTGCAGTAACTCCATCAATTTAATCAACCTTTTTATGCACTAGTTTTGCAAATAAATATTTTAGAAGCATTCTTAGAGCTCTGTTTTAATTTACTGATTGAGAATATGCATAATGTCATGGTTAGAACTAGCAGCGCCAGATCCCATTGCATATTTGTGAAAAGGCCCAGTCATTATTTACACTTCCTTTTCTCTACAAATATTAAATTCTGTTCTTTGCTGTGTGAACCATATAACATTATCAAAATTGCTAAACTGATTTACTTCACATTTAATATAATTAACTATAAAAAGGGGATTGACATCCATATACAGAGTTTACATGACATTTCTTTGGGTTAAACCCATCATGCACATAAACAAAGAAGAACTTCTGCACACTATACACCCGGTAGGACAAATAATGAACAGTAAAAATGTCAGCTTTTAGTTTCATAAAATGGCTTTAAAAAAAATAAAATAAAAAGGTGCATTTTTTATCTGCTTTTTATTATAATTCTTGTACAACACACTACACGGCCTTGCCAACCTGTGACTGTGCAGGTGTTGTAAGAAAAATCCCAGCATTGTCAGCAAAATGATGGAATGCATAGATTCACAATCTCTGTAGAGATTAGACTGAAACGGTTGGAGTCACCACCACAAAATAGCTTTTTTAGAAGTAGACAGCCAAAGTTAATTTTCGTCTGTCTCTATTTCAAAAATAAAAATTATGAATGGATAAGTATGCCAATCAGCATACTTACCCATTCATTCCTTGGAAATGCCGTCTCAGACCTGTCGCGCCGAATGGTAAAGAGAGTAACACTCCCTGGGGAGTTTTAGGGTTTGAGTAATGGAAGGGGAGTCTTATGGTCAGGCTGCGAGTAGGGGAGTCTTATGGTCAGGCTGCGAGTAGGGGAGTCTTAGGGTCAGGCAGCAGGGAAGGGAGGGTTAGGGTTAAATTCATACTAGCCATTTGCAGCAGCGTCTTATGTGGATTGATTGCTTCTCCTCTGCGAGGCAAAAGCAATCGATTTCCCGTCCAATTCACAACTGTCTGGGAGAGAATAGCCCTTTTTCGAAAAAAAAGGCCATTCGCAGTGGTGACCCAGACTCAGACTTGTTCTCCTCAATTTACTGTGACAGCTTCATGGGGGTTAGAAATATTTCAGATGTGTGCCCCTTACAATTATACTACAAATGCTTCCCATTATATTTTATCTACGGGGAACAAACATGGAATTTTTACACAAAAAATGCACATTGTGTACTAATAATCCAGGAGTGTGCCCTTTATTATAGAACGCCTCACATAATACACAGACCAAATATTTCATAAAAAGGGTCCTAGTAATATTCAATATAGATGTACTCTATGGTAACAATAAAACGGTTTGCTTCCACACAATGTTCCCTCATAGCGGGTTATTAACATAGAAATATTAAATAGGTGTGTTCCCATATCATAAATATAAGGGGAAACTTTTCTGGTATAATTTGTGAACAAAATATTTCACCCTTGTATTATATAATATTATCAAATGGACATATAAAGAGGACTCAGTTCTGGAAAATGTTTTAGAGATATAGGGTGCGGTGGCTATTATAAATTATAAGAAATACACAGGCTCCTCTTCTGGTAGGTTCTTCTTTCAGTCTAGAGCACTGCCCTCAGCCTCCGCACAGCACACAAGTATTTTTTAATGATAACAACGGGAACACCTCAGATTCTGGTGATAATGTAGAACGTTCAGTAACCGAAGAGCACGCCACCTGCGCAAAACGTACCACTCAGGCTAAAATAACAGTAAGTAGGGGCTTTAATTCATTAAAAATTCCCTTATCTTACACCAAACCTGATGTAGCGCAGGGAAACATGGCTGCAGCTATTGTGCTTGTAGCTGCACTAAAACACCCACTTTCTTATTACAATATAGTGGAACACCCTGCTCCACTAATACAGGACACATGCAAGTCAATACAGGTGGATCAACCCCTTTACATGGTTTTTTTGTCCTTGTTCCTTTTTGCACATGTTGTTGCTAACCAATCACTGTACTTATACCACTTCTGGAGGTGTATATCCTCAATATGGCTGTGCTGACATCATGGATGTGCTGCATAGTACTTTAGACCAGTGCTCCTCAACCAGTGTGCCATGGTACATCAGTGTGCCACGGGATGTTGCCAAGTATGCCGCAGTTGCAATGCCTCCAACAGGAGAAAAAGCACTGGAAGACCTTGCCTTAAGGAAATAAGGGGATACTGGGGAGGCTGCAGACACATGAATGTGGAATGCTGGTGAGCTAAAGACACGATTGGTTATACTGGGGAGGCTGCAGACACATGAATGGGAACTACTAGGGAGGCTGGAGACACATGAATGGGGACTACTGGGGAAGCTGCAGATACATGATGGGGGCTATTGTGGAGGCTGCAGACACATGATGAGGGCTAACATAGGTAAATTAGTTATAAGAAAAAAAAAAGTTATTAGCTGCGATTTTTTCATTTATCAAATAAAAATTAATGCAATCTGTATATGTACTTTGCAATTCCTGCTATTTTTTGTATATTATGCTTTTGGTGTGCCGCAGAATTCTGGGAAGGGCTTAGGTGTGCCGCAGAATTCTGGGAAGGGCTTAGGTGTGCCGAGGGTGAGAAAAGGTTGAGGAACACTGCTTTACACAACATAGCTCCTACAACAAGCAATTTACCAATTCCTGGATGCCCATGTCCATGCATTGCAGTTGGCTGTCCTCTATGAATAACTTTGATAATTTACCTATAATATTATTCCCAGTTAATCTCACCTTCCATGCAACAACCTTTTGCTTTGTGTGCAGCCAAGTAATTTGATGTGTCATTAAAATGCTCTCCAGACAGCAAAACGGAGATGATAAAGTACCAATTAACACAATAAAAATTCTCTTTACGACACAATATAATTACAGAACAGTTACCCTTCAGAAGCTATAATATATGCAAGTTCAATTTGAAGAGCCCATATCACCTATAAAAGCTTGTTGTCCCTAAATAATTCTTTAGGTACACATGAATTTACTAACTGTCTGGGTTGATATTAAAAATTCTTAAGCAGCAGAGGCTTTTCCAGACGACTCACTGCGGCTCCCAAAATCTGTCAGCAGTTGAAACCCAACACGTGATGGTATAGAACACACATTTTCTAGAGCCCATTTGATATTGTGCTGGCACTGCAAAGATGTCACAGGCTCATATTTACATATTTGGTGGGATGACCCACAAATTTTTCTATTTGCCTTACAAGTCTAGAGGCCACTAAACAACCACAATATTGGCTTAAACCTCTTCCTGTTGCCTCAACCTCCTCATAAAAGAAATCTCTTTTTAAGCAGCTAAAACAGTTATACCAGTAGCAAAACAACTCCTCTTCAACAATCAGGGAATGATTCTCATGTATTAATCACTCCATGTCCATGATTTAGTCCCCCACAAATAATAACATGATCTTTATGTCAACCTGGTTCCTGCAGGAATTTAGAGGAATCAGAATTCCATTTGCTCTGACTGAATCCATTTTTGTTCAGTCAGTTTCCTCCCTTTGCATAGTGGGTCCAATGCTATTTCTTACTTTTCCAACAAGCTTTCAAACACTCAATCAGAATAATGATTTGGACTGCCCCCCCCCTCCTCCCTGTCCCATTTGGGTTACTCTAGATCAGTGTTGGCTAACCTGTGGCACTCCAGGTGTTGTGAAACTACGAGTCCCAGCATGCTTTAACTGCAAAAGCATAGTGGATACCTGACAAAGCATGCTGGGAATTGGTTTCACAACACCTGGAGTGCCACAGGTTAGCCAACTGCTCTAGATCTATTTTCTTGTCCTTCCTCTCTTCCACCTCCACTATATAATGCTACTCTCCTCTTAGAACTTGAAATAGACCTTTTGCATACCCAATCGTTAAGTGACAAGAGCTCTTTCTTATTACTGTTCTGTTAAAGCAACTGAGACTTGCTTTTTTATTATTATTATTATTACCACAATATGACAGACTTACCGAGGTGCATATTTTTTATCACAATCAAAATTTTTTCGCATTTGACATTCACCTTTTGCTGAATACTGTAGTGTACTTTTTAAAATTATTTTTTACTTTATGCAAAAAGAGGGGAAAAAAAAAGTATGGAGAGGCTGATTAATGCAAGAGGGTATTTACATCAATCAGACTCTCAATCCTTTATTTCCCTCTTTTTACTTAAAGTAAAAAATTATTGTAAAAAGTAAGCCTCCTATAGTATTCAGCAAAAGGTGAATATCAAATGCGAAAATGTTTTGATTATGATTAAAAATATGCACTATGAGTAAATACGCACCTTGGTAAGTCCATGTTGAACGCACACACTCACAGACTATAAAAAAGCATGCACTTAAGTCCCCTCCGTAAAATCAGACTTATGTGCGTGCAATCGTACTTAAATCAGGATCCCGTCCATGGCTTGTCTGGGTTCAGATTTGCACTTTTTTGAGCAGTAGCTCACTACGAAAAATGTAATGGTCAGAAAAAGAATTACAAGATGTCTACAATGAAATATAAATCATCTTTAGAAAATTTGTGGTGTTAATACCGTATTTTGTATAATTTTCATGGAAAATGTACCTACAAGTTTTACCATTATTTGTATTTGGTTACAAGTAACCACAGACAGCACTTTGCATATATAGAAATGTATGCATGTGACCAGAGATGGCATTAACACCTGAGTAAGTTTCCATGACATATCAGTAAGCACAAGCATGCTATAAAAGTCTCATGAGCATAGTAGATAGATTATGTATATAGTATATAGATTATATAGATAAAGGACACCTGCATGTTCCCCTTCAAATAAGTGCAGAGCAAGTCAGTCAGAGTTTCCCCCAGGGCAATTTAGCCAGACGCTCCACCCGGCCAGAGCTGCCCAAAATGTTGATTGTGATCTCCAGCTTTCAGTCCCAGCTGTGCTCCGATGGGCTGTAAAGGCTTTCTTGCACTGCTATATGCCGAGTAGAAGCAGCAGAAAGTCTGTACAGCACATTGGAGGACAACCACTGTCAGCTGGGACTCATACAGTACCTGCAGCTTTCTTCAGTGTGATGCTGGCATGACCTAAGGTCATGCCAGCGTCATTCACACACAGAAGTAAAGCACTTATAGGAGAGGTTGTGAAGAAATAGGTTGGGGATTGGATGTTTGGAGACACACAAGGCAGGGGGAAATTTGATGACTGGAGATACAAAGGGGAGGAGGATTCATTATGGCTGGAGACACAAGAGGGGGAGATTTGATAATTCGAGACACTCAAGGGGAAAACATTAGACGGCCGGAGATACACAAGGGAGGAGATGTTAGATGGTTGGAGACACAGGGGCATGGGGGACTTTGATTACTGGAGAACAGCCTTGTTTCATGTCCTCCACCAGTAGATCGCAACCAACAGAACAATATAGTTACAAGACAAGCTGATTCTGATGCCTCAGCTTAGTTCCCAGTACTGCAGCACAAACAAGGAGTTCCGCAGTGGGAACGGAAGTCTGGATCCTGTCAAGTATTATTATTGCAAAGTATTACACTGCCCCCACCTCAAATCTTAAGCAGAGTGCACACTAGAGCTTTTTTGCAGATAATCGCGTAGATCATGCGATCAAACATCATTTTAGCAACTATCTAATACAAGTGTGTACAGTCAAACGATTCTGCAGAACTGTCTGAAACAGCATGTGATCATTTGATTTGATTTTCCGGGAAATGCTAATTTTCACAATTAATGCCTTAAGTACTGAACAACCCAAAGGGTAATCGCTTTATTGTGGACAGTACAAAGACAAGCTCCAGAAACGTGAGTAACCGCAGGAACAATGTTGAATCACTACAAAAAAAAAAATCCCAGTGTGTCCCCAGCTTTAGAGCAGTAATTTGGCTTGCGTGCAAATCTTTTTTTTTTTTTTTTTTTATTGCACATAAAAAGTGTAGTTATACTAATTGTCATTTTTGGAACAAATCTTGTGATACAACTGTGTCCTTATGTGATAGGAGGCAGACTGCAAATTTTGGCAAGGACTCCCTGTCCATCATGTATATTATCAACCAGGCCACATCTTGTTTGCATACATACCAGAAAACCATTACTGTGTGTATGCAACAAGGGGCATTGCAAGAAGTTCAATTTGTGAACTCAGACTCTGTATTAAAACAATACCTGAGAGATTAGATTAGCTCAGTATAGCTATATTGTGACCTAAATAATTTATGTATTTGCTGATATAACAAGTTTATAGCAAGGGTGGTCAAATTGAGGCTCATCTGATATGGTAGCTAACAGATACAGCTATGCAGTCAATGCAGACACCTCAACTCTTATCAGATTTTGAAAACAAACAGAATCATTAATGAAAACTCAATTTACAAAAAAGGCAAAATGGAGATATTGCCCACAGCAACCAATCAGATTCTAGTTGATATTCTCTAGCAATAGGAAAGTAGTAGCTAGAATCTTATTGATTGCTTTAGGCAACATTTCCTTTTTTTATGCGGTTTAGTAAATTTAACCCATGGGGCCAGCTTTACTAAACTGTAGATTTGGAAAAGTGGAGACGTTGCCCCTACCAACATCTCCACTTTTCCAAACGCACAGCTTAGTAAATCTGGCCTATGGTGTTTTAGCCTCAGACTAACTATGGGCAGGACATATGTTTGTTTGATTCAGTCATACAAGCACATGAAAGATTCGCCAAAAAAAAAGCCATTATCTGACAAATCCACACTGGCACAGTCAGATGCTTTCACCATACAACATATTATATGACCCACTAAATCTATATCATAATGCGAATACATTCTAGACATCAAAATGTATAAGCACCATAAACCCGCCAAATCAACAAATAAAAACATGAAAAACATCACAGCAGAAAATATAGCAGCGCAAGAGCTTTAAAGCTTTTTATGCTCATTTTATGTATAACAATAGGATTACTTAATTATATGCACCTGGTCTCCAAAATCATTGGATATGTAAAGACACATTGGTGGCATATATAAGAGACTACTAAAATGAAGTGCAGCATTTCTTACATACAAAATTTCAAGGACTAGAAGGAATACACTGAAAGTGCCACAGAGAAATGAAAAAAAATTACAAGATGAGTTTCACACACAGCACAGACCCAATATTTCATTCCAGTGATTACTAATGTAATCTTAAGCAAAATTTAAGGCCTTCAGACGTGTGTGTGTGTGTGTGTGTGTGTGTGTGGACCCAATACCAATACACTCCTGGAAACAATGTGAGGCGGTTAAATAACGCACAAAAATATTTTTTCCCCATCTTCCATGCTTTCATTTTCTTTTCAACTTTACCATTATGAACCAAATTAATTAAAATGGCTAAAACTGACAAACCTATAACAGCAATTGTTCCCATATTTTTTGCCAGTTTAAATAAGTTTACTCAATCTATAAAATAGGCCATGTAACCCGAGGCTGGTTTGTACAGGGTTTCTCAGGTAATAATGTGTTTTTGAGTTGTCAGGTACAAACAAATCAATTCTCACAATGTTGTAAGTAAAGAAGGGGTTTACAAACAAGTTTTCAATATTCAAACTGAAGAAAAGTTTCAATATATTAATAAAGAGGCAACAGTATGGTTTACTATAGTGATTTTTTTTCCTGAGCATTACGCAAAATTCGTTTTGTTATCAGTATCACAATTGCCATTTATGGAAAAATAAGAAAAATATTAATTTGTTTTACTATTCAGGGCATTGAATGCGTTTCTAAATTAATGTTACTTTCTGAAGTGCATTCAAGGAACTAGACTAGATGAATATTTAAAGTACAGGTGCCTATGCACCAGTTCTACAACTACAGTCTCCAACTATTGTAGAACTACAAGTCTCATCTTGCCTTGAACTTTTTCTGTGCACATAGAAAGCAAAGAACCAGAAAACAAAATAAAATATGCAACATTGCTCGCATCTGCGTCCCTCGGGCATGCTACACGACCGGCCGGACACGTACATGAGACACTGAGCCATCTAGCTCTGGAAGAGCCCGGGATTCGTGCATTTAGCTGCACGATGTCATGTATAACACGGTGTGTGTGTAGACAAGGGAAAAGAGAGCCGGCTTTGCGGCCTACCTCATGGACTCTGCTGTCATCTTCTATGATGCGGCTCACCGCTCGACTTTTCTTTCTCTCACCGACGCCCGTCCATTCCCGAGGACCCCTGCAGGAGGAGGAAGGATGAAGCGGGCTGAAGGGGCTTACAAGTGAAAATTTCAGCCGGAGGTGAGGCCTCTATGCCGGCGCTAGCGTGACACGATAGGGCGGCCCTGTGATTCCTGGACCAGCCGTCTCTCTCCTTGCTTTCACCCAGAGAGCCGCAAACTGCCCTGCCTGCCTGCTCCTCCCCCGTCTCCCCGGATCACAGTCCCATTAGTCGGCGAAGAATGAGAAACAAAGCAGTTACCGCCATCTTGTCGGGGGAGGGGGCAAGGAGACGCATAGAATTGGCGCTTTCTTCCCCCACCTACACTGCTCTTCACCCATTGGCCGGGAGCTCACACAGAGGAATTTTCTGAATGGCTCACAGCGCGGAGCAGGGAAGCTGTTGCTCGGGTGAGTGATGTCACCAACGCACCGCGAATCTTATTGGAGCAATGGAAGCCAATTCGCTTTTTTTCGTCACAAAAGACACTGATTATTTTTATACCCTTAAGATATTTGTTAAGAGCTCGGTATTTGCATAAGTAACTCAGTGAGACAGGTGTTTGTTTACACTTTTACAGGGACATTCAGGGATTTATCATCTCTGTATAACGCATTTTAATATAGTCTATCAAATGAAATAATACCCTTTTTTTATTAAACAAGGCCCACATTTTGCTGATAGAAAACAAAAAGATCTTTATCGTTTTTCGTCTTGTAATTATATTAAAAATATTTTCTGTTACTATATATAGTTTTACATTCTATAACAAAGGACATCATACATTCTAGGTATTGGGGAAACATTTTTTTAATCATACTAAAACCACCTTTAGGGCTGGATTTACTAAAGACGATTTGATCCAAATCGCCAGAGATGGGTAACGTTTAATAGCAATTTTCAATTTGAAGTATTTAGTAAGGGAAAATTTGGCCATAATCGTCAGAGTTTGTGATTTTGAAAAGTCTAAATTGTTTACATCGCTCTAGCGATTTTTAGCATGGTGCATATACAAATCTCTGGATTTACTAAGGGGGGGATTTAGTAAATCACTAGAGATTTGCCTTGAAATTGTATGTGTGTGGGTGTCGATTTCATTGAAATCAGCACTCATTTTGCTTGGGCACTCACCCATCATTATTGATAAAAAGTTTAAAAAGGCTCCCCAATACTTAAAAATTTTTCAGCAGCATGCAATTAACCCCTAGCATGCTTCTGCTTCTCATACTATAAGGCACAGCATGTCTTTGTATTGAAGGGCATGCTGCACCTTATAGTGCCATAAACGGCAGCATGCCAAGGGTTAATGGTATACCGCCGCATATGCAATTGTTTCCCGTAAATATAACATATAAACTAGGGCCCCATAAATATAAATATTATCTGCCCCGTTCCATAAAAATAATTAAATCATTCTCCGATACATAAAAGTAAATAACTATTGGCCCGCTACATAGTGATACCTAAAGCATGCCCCATATTAAATCTCACACATGACCCAATGCTTGAGAATTGCAAAGCTGAGATGAGATGCCAGTTATTTTTTTAAGGTTAAACTTGCTACTAAGTTAAGGTTAGAGTGCCAATTTTCCTTTTTGCCCCAGGTGCTACAATTTCTGTGTACGTATGTGGGGTATATTTGGTGTCTGGAATTGGCACATACTACGATATATATCGTTTAGGGTTTGGGAATTGCACACTTTAAGCAATATACAGAGTGTCATTCCCAGATCCCTTTTCTACCACGCAACCATTGGATTTGCCAGTTAGTAGTGGCAGTTAGCAGTGGTAAGTATGGCACTATCCACCTGTTATCAATTACATTCTGATTTAAGCTGGGTACACACTGTCCATTTTTCACATGATTATCATTACAATCATTTGTAATGATTTCAAAGATCATTTAAAAAATCACCATAACCAAAATCTGAAATTCATTGGCATTGAACAGGTGACTAAAGATTGGAGAGGTGGCGACCCTATCAAACTGTTACATGCCGCATGATTACCTGTCCCCCGACGCCATCTTCAGCTCCCTGTATGCCTTCCCTCTGGAAACTTAGCCACGTGGACCCGCTCTCCTCAGCCTCCTGGCGCGGACTCCGGTGATGCGTTCTGGTTACTTAGCAACCAGAATGCTATTTCTCCCTCGCACGCAGCGCACTGTTTCTATTGGTCCGGTCACGCTACTACCTTGAAAACTGGCGCCCAAATACTTCAGGAGGCTGGTCCTCTGATTTGTCAGCCTCTCATGTAAATAGACCTGCGCCTGCACGTGTCCCCCGCCGGTTATAGCGTCTGCTGCCCTGTGCTTCTGACTTTATCTACCTCTCTTATCTTCTCATTGTATTCTATTGCTTTCTTGAGTGCCCCATTGTAGTCCTTCCTGGTTCCTGCCTGTTATCCACTTGTGTCATTGCCTTTATCTGCTCCTTGTTGTTTATCCCTATTTTGTATTAACCTATTCCTCTCCTGACTGCTTGTTAGTGTTATCCCTTAGGTGATCATTCGTTGGTGTGAGTGTAGTGTGAATCTCGTAGTTAGTCTTGTGTGTCAGTCCAGTATTGTCCTCCCAGTTTTGTCCGCTCAGTGTTCATTGTTGTTTTGTCAGTACAGTCCCTTCTGTTACTGCTACACCGACTTACCTGCTTCCTTTCATCCATTCCTTCTTGGTCCCATTACCTCCTCCGGGTTTTCTCTAAGGTGTGTATCCTGAAGAAGTCTCACCAGCTCCAGTCTATCTCCACCATCAGGGGCTCTAGCGAATACTCAGACGGACACAGGCTCTACATATTGGTGAGTGACCTGTTTCTTCTCTCTCCTCTTACGTCACCCTGGTACTTAGTCAAGTAAAACCAGGGTACCGTAACATCAGGGATGCTTTATTTAAACACAGAGCACTGAATCCTCAGTGCCAGAACAATTTGTTAATTCAGGGTGCCTGGTTCCTGTCTTGCTTCTTGTGAGAACTCTGATTTCAGGCTTCAGCTTGTAGCCTGCTGCTTAGCTGCAGCAATCAGCCTGATTACCCGTGCAAGCAGTGAACAGACTGCAGTACGAGGTATGTCTATAAAATAATGAGACTGTGATTCCACCTAATAAGCAAAGCAGTCAGAACCGAGACACATTTTGAGTCAGTTGAAGAAAACGGCAGATATATTAAAACAACTGACAGAAATTGATTTGCTCCATGCCTTCAACCAGTGGAAAACAAGACTACAGCGATGTATTAGTGCAAATGGGGAGTATATTGAAGGGGACAAGCATATAGTTGTAATACCAATACATAAAAGTGAGTTATTTAATCAGTCTCGTTATTTAATAGACATACCTCGTATATTGTTCTAGTCTCAAGACCTCTGCTATTGCAGACTGTTTATCCTGCTCAACAGACTGCAGAATATTTCTCCAGCTTAAGATTTCTGCTGTCTGCAGACTGTCTATACTGTTAAACAGCCTGCAGAGTATTGCTCTAGCTTCAAGACCTCTGCTATTGCAGACTGTTTATCCTGTTCAACAGCCTGCAGAGTATTGCTCCATTGCTGGGCCACGGATTGTCAATGGAATGACCCAGCTCTCCGTAGTCAGTTCAAGACAGGTCTTTCGGAACAATTAAAAGACGCCCTAGTTCAGTATCCTGCTCCCAGTTCCCTGGAGGGTTCTCATGGTGTTGGCGATCAAAACAAATCGACACCTAGGGAAAGGCGTACAGATAGGGAATTCGCCTCTATCCCCACTACTGTGTTCACTCCTCCAAGTGATCCTTTGGAAGATGAGCCTATGCAGTTAGGTTCTTTCAGACTTTCTTGTCATAAAAGGAATCGCCGTCGGACCATGGGCTTATGTCTGTACTACGGAGGACGTGGACATAAGGTGGATCAGTGTCCCAACAAAATTCCACCGGCGGGAAACGCCTAAGCCAGACGAACATGGAAGGGGTTTGTCTGGGAATTCATATGATCTCTTCCCAAAATTCTCTTATTGTCCCTGCTTGTTTAGAAGTAGGAACGCACAAGCTGGAATTACCGGCTTTTATTGATAGCGGAGCAGCTGGAAATTTTCTGGACTCCACTGTGTGAAGATGGGACTCGTTCTTAGGAATCTACCAGCTCCCATTACGGCATGTGGATTGGACGGCCAGCCCTTGTCCGGAGGCTGGATTACTCAAGTTACTGAGCCTATACTCCACACAGTAGGAATTTGCCATTCAGAGACTCTGGAGTTTTTCTTGATCAGCTGCCCATCTGATTAATTGGACTAAAAGAGAGATCACTCGGGGTGAAGAATGTTCTACATCCTGTCTTACAGTACCTATCCGTAGTGCCATCCTGGAGACTCCTCAGGTACCCTCACAATACGCTTCTTTTTCTGACGTCTTCTGTAAGAAATCCACTGAAATTTTACCTCCGCACAGATCTTATGATTGCGCTATTGACCTTATTCCAGGGGCTAAATTGCCACGGGGTCGTCTATTTTCTTTATGGATGAATACATTAAAGATAATCTAGCAAAAGGCTTTATGCGCCCATCCAAATCACCTGTCGGCGCGGGATTCTTCTTTGTACAGAAAAAAGATGGATCGTTACGACCCTGTATTGACTACCGAGGTCTTAACAAAATCACAGCACGCAACTCTTTTTTTTATTTTTTTTTTTTATCGTTTATTTATTCTCCAGAAAAAGGCAAGACAACATACAGCAAAATACAATTAGTATACAACATTTTATATGCAGTACATTTGTAACTCAAAAACTACAGACATATGCCAAGTGTACAATTCATGAGAGGAGACCTCAAGTGTATGTGAAGTACAGATAAAATCCTATCTGTTACCAATTTCCCTGGAGAAATTTTATGTATATGAGATGTATAATATAACCAAAAACATGCTTAATAGGAAAATAAGCGACAAGAAAAGAGAAGAAAAATTAAGTAAAAAGAGAATATAGAAAGATGAGGAAAAGAAAAAGGAGAAAAAGAAAGAGAAAAAAAGGAAGAAGAAAGGAGGGCCATCTGCCCCAAAGAAAAACTAAAATATAGAAGGGAAAAATAGAGGATGTAGTATTGTGTTTAGACATAAATCAGTCAATTAGCACATTCAATTATTTAACCAACTGGTCATTAGTGTAATTAAATAAACAGTTATTTAGTCACTCGGATAGCCGAGTAAATATGTAAATAGGTAAGTAAGTAAGTAAGTAGGTAATATCCAGAGGGGGGGGGGGGCAAGTGGCCATCTGCCTCAAAGAAAAACTAAAATATAGAAGGGAAAAATAGTAGTATGTAGTATTGTGTTTAGACATAAATCAGTCAATTACACATTAAATTATTTAACCAACTGGTCATTAGTGTCAGGGGCGGAACTACCATTGGTGCAACCTGTGCATCGGGGCCCATGCTGATACAGGGGCCCACAGCTGTCATCACCACACCGCTAAAGCTTCCCACAAGGTTACTTGGGATATCATCAGGGCCAAAGCATATTTTTTTGCACCTGGGCCCACAACTCGCTAGTTCCGCCTCTGATTAGTGTCATTAAATAAACAGTTATTTAGTCACTCAGATAGCCGAGTAAATATGTAAATAGGTAAGTAAGTAAGTAAGTAGGTAATATCCAGGATAGTCAATGAAATACAGGAAGGGAAACTCCAAAGTGAGATGCCCAAGGGGCCCACACTTTATTAAAAGATTTGGATAGTATTTTTAGGGATACAAGACATATACTCCATTCTATAGACATACCATGTTTATTTTGAGAATTGAAAGCTTCGGGTATTCCCAAAGAAAAGAGGAAATATTCAGAAGAGAAGGGAATAAAGATTTGTAGTAAATTTGAGAGAAAATCTCTCACCAAGGACCAAAGGGCCCTGATCCTGGGGCAATCCCACCATATGTAAATATATGATCCCGAAGCTGAGAAACCCCTCCAACAAGAGTCAGGGGTACCAGGGGAAAATTTAGCGACCCTCGTTGGGACTAAGTACCATCTATAATATAATTTATATTGATTTTCCTTAATTTTGACACAAATAGAAGATGAAGCCACCCGTTCTCTAATGTCCTCCCAATCTTCCAGTTCCAATGATTGACCTAAATCTCTATGCCACGATTTTTCATAGGATTCACTGGAATCCGAGGTATCTGGTTTTCTGCATAGAATTTCAAATGTACTAATGCCTATGATTCAATAATTGACTAATGGAATTATGATAATGTCTAATCTGTAAGTATTGGTAAAATAAAGTATGAGGGAGGTCTAGTTTATTTCTAAGCTCTGAAAATGAGGGGAAAATTGGAGTTGAAGTGATGTAATTTAAAAACAAAATGCCTCTTTTTGTCCATGCAGAGAGGAAAAGTTAAAATATTAAAGATTGGGATAATAGGGCAGGGAATAGGGGACAAGTTATATCGTGATCGAATACTGTCCCATAGATTTAAATAATGGGCTACAACCGGATGATGGGTATAAGATAACGGCCGAGTGGATTTTTGTTGCCAAAACAGTGACGCCATTGATGTAATACCTATAGTGTTAGCTTCGATAGATGGCCATAATCGTTTAACAGTTGGTGAACACCAGAGAACACATTGTGCCAGGTGTGCAGCCAAATAATATCTTCTAATATCGGGGAGGCCCAAACCTCCACTTCGCATCGAGCGGCACATAACTTTTTGATGTACCCGAGGACGTCTCCCCCGCCATACAAATCTACCTATTTGATATTGCAAAGATTTTAAAGCACAAACACAGGGAGGGACCCTGACTGGAAGAGCTTGGAAAAAGTATAACAATCTGGGGAGTGCCTTCATTTTAATGGTAGTGACCCTACCTATCCAGGAAATAAACATTGTCGTCCAGCGATCCAAATCTGATTGAATTTGAGAAATAAGGTGTGGGTAATCAGCATTATATAATTGATTATAGGTTTTTGTTATATATATTCCCAAATACTTAATTTTGTGAAGATTCCATTTACATGGGAACAAAAATGTTAATTTTTGACGTATATAATCAGAAAGATAAAAATCCAGAATTTCTGTTTTATGTTAATTAATCTTATAACCCAAATAAGTACTATATTCATTAATAGCCTGAAAAGCAGCAGGAAGAGAGTTGAGCAGATCCGATAAGGGCAATAAGACATCGTCCGCATATAATGAAATTTTATGAGTGTGACGACCATCAGAGACTCCAACTATAGACACATTGTGTAGCTAGGGGTTCAATAAGTAGGGCAAAGATCAATGGTGAAAGGGGACAACCCTGTCTGGTGCCATTAATAATATTAAAGGGAGCAGATGTAATACCATTAACTGTTACAGTATCTTTGCAAATATACGCAAATCAACATTTAGCAAAGAGATTAGTCTATAATTAGCAGGTACCTGGTTTTGGAATTACTATGATATTAGCTAAAGTAGTCATTTTATCAAAAAGGGTACCATCAAGGATATTATAAAAAAATTGGGTCATAAAAGGGGCAAGGACTGGGGCATATTTTTTATAATATTTAGGTGTCAAACCATCCTGGGCGGGGGCCGAAGATGCTTTAAGGGACTTAATTGCAGCTAGTCTTTCGTCAATTGTAATTAATGCATCCAATCGGAGCCACTGATTGTCTGTAATAGATGGAAGGTGTAATGAAGCTAA